>CAUYSK010114355.1:0-12123 GCA_963575035.1 Avahi laniger
CTGTGGTTAACTATTCTAATCATCCCATCTTTGCCAAAAACAAAGCCTGTGAACTCCGCCAGCTGCCCACCTTAGGGTCAGGTGGCCACCTGGGAGTTTTAACAAAAGACTTAACCTGCTTCAGGGATGCAGGCCAGGCTGCAAGTTTTCAATAGAGTGGGGGAAGTTTTAAAAAGACAGATAATCTTTCTGCCCTTTCCCCGCCCCCCCAGGACATTCCCTCTGTTACATATTCCCCACTCTCAATATTTCCCTTCCATATCTAGGGGAGGAGGGGTGACTGGTCTGCCCTGGCTTCTGTTTCATTCCGTTGATTATGAGATATTCAGTCATTGGCTAAGCCACTTAATTTATCTTCAATATGTTCAAGTTTTGCTTTGGTTGTCCAGTTTTTTTTTTTTGTTGTTGTTGTTAGTTGCTATCAGTAAAGACTGACAGAGGAGGATAAGGAGGAACTGATACATAGCAAGAGCAGAGCATACGGACAAACTCTTGGCGGACTACAACTAGAATTAGAGCATCAACAGGAAACAAAGCAGCTTTTCCCTCTGTATTTTGCTCTTTCCAGGGTCACATGGTCTCTTTTCTCTGCTTCTACTTAATTTTATCTTCCTTCTCCGCACTGGCTTTTTCTAATTCAAATATATCTGCCCTAAAATTGTCTGCTTTAATCCTTACTCAAAGTGCACCCAAATTGAAGGGTTCACAGAGACCATCTTGAATCTCTGTGACAAACAAATCTGCATTTCCAGAAGGGAGTATGTGATGGTCCTGGATTTGATCTTGTGTCCAACCTGATCAAACCAGCTATGGCCAATGGCATATATAATATGAACCACACTTCTCTGGGATCTGGACTAAAAAGGCTCTCTAAGAAGGGGATGTGGGGGGGGGCAAACACACAAAAAGTGAATCTTTCTAAGGTATGTCAATTCTGTGATCCTCTCTCAGTCCTTTGGTTCGTCTATCCATGAACTATCTCTGTGCCTTTCCATTTCTTCATCTTATTCTCTCAATACCTACTGCATTAAAAATAGTAACCATCCCTGAAGGACCTCTTCAAGTGTTTCCTTCTCCACAGAGTCATTTCTTTTTGTCTTCACCATACAGTCTCACCTAAAAACGATCATTCTTTATTCTAAAATTCCATAGAAGATGAGAATTTGACTGAGAAAATATCAGCTTTTTCTGAATACAATCTTGAGTGAAATCTCCTTGTGTTCCAAGAACAAGGAGTTTTGATCGACTCACCAATAATGGCAATTTGTTTAAGAATTGAACTGTGTTTAGGGTACTAATAAAGTTCAAACTTGCTTCCTCACAGTTTTGGAATACTACAAAGCATCACACAACAGATGTTCAAATTTCTCAGTGTGAAAGTTAAGAATAGGAAAACGGTTGGTGTGATATCAAAGAATTATTGTTGGTTGGGCCTCCAATCATAAAAGTTTACTCTTCTCACAAACCTATCTATTGATTCACACATAGGCTTACTGTTGATGCCACTGACTTGTATCATAGGTAAAATCAGTGAAAACACATCAAGTAATATGAAATATACTATTTTTTAGTTGAATTATCTAGCTATTTGCATCTTTTCTCCATGTTTGTTCATATGCTAAATTACTAAACAATAGAAGTTACACAGTTCAATTATCTAATATGGGAAAAATACCAAAATTTCATGAGATTTAGGAGAGCCATGTTTAAATAAGTTGGTAATCTTTTACATAAGCTAAAAGCAAAAACTGAAAAAATCTAGCAGCTTACATAAAACTAAATGAAAAACTGAAAAAATCTAGCAGCCTAGGCATTACTGTAAAGACTGTGAACTAAAATAAAATCTTTAGGCTCCCCCACAAACCGGCTGGGTGCCCTCTTGGCCAAGGGAATATCCTAAAACTAAATTGCCTGCCGCAGGGAGGGAGGTCAGACATGCCTCATCATGTACCTCTCCTTGGAGACATCCTTTGTAACTCATTAACAGGCCTAAGAGGATGCAAGACAAACCTGTAGATCCTCAATTGGCACAACAAATATATGTCTGGTGGCTTGTCTCTGATTAAAAGAGTTCCTTATCTTAAAATATTTCAAGCCTTTAGACAAAACTTCATGTCTTTAACCAATTACAAGTCAAAGAATCTTTAAATTCACCTATAACCTGTAAGCCCCCACCAATCCCTGCTTCAAGATGGCCCACCTTTTTGGGCCAAACCCATGTATGCCTTCCATGTATTGATTTATGACTTTACCCATAACCCCTGTCGCCCTGAAACGTATAACACCAAACTGTAACCCAATCACAGTGAGTTCACTTGCTCAAGGCTTCTTGGCCATAGCTCCTGCTTATCGTCCTCAAATTTGGCTCAGAATAAATCTCTTTAAAATTATTTTACAGAGTTTGGCTTTTTTTCCATTGACAAGACTAATTAATTACTCAGGCAGGAGTAAAATAACAATGACACATGATATGTAAGGGAATATGCATTTCTAATAGCATGCTACAGCCAGAGGATGGAGTGATTGTTGATTTCCAACTGGTTAGATAAAGCTATCTGTTTCAAGTTCTCCAAATTTTGCAAACAAAACTGCTATCATCCTTCAGATAGAGGAAATGTGTGACCTTCCACAGTCATTTAACCTCTCCATGTTTTCTCATCTTGAAAATGATAATGCCATAATTAACATGACTCCCGTATGAGGCAATGGATATTTTCTTCCTTGCTTTTGAAGATGTTTTATGTGAAGCAGCGTGAGCTTTTTCAGCATGCTGTGGTGTAATGAGAATTTTGTATAAGAAATCATAGGGAGAAGCTAGTTAGCTGACTTAGAGCACAAAGCATATAGGACTGAAATGGTAGGTTGCAGTCCTATGTGAGCAGCCACTTTCATACAGTTCTATAAATGTAGAACTGTTACTCAAACTCAGAAACCTTTTTTAAAAGTGATTGTCAAGGGAAGGCAAGATGGCAGACTAAAACAGTCTGAGTGAGCCGCTCTCAAGAAAAGGATCTAAAGTTGCAAGTGGATGCCCCCCTACAGATGGGCCTTCTGGAAAAGAGCATTGTGAATCATTGGAGAAGTAGCAGGAGACATTTAGAGTAAAGGAGAAGGATAAAGGTGATTCACTCAGCAAGAATGGAAGGTACCTGGGGGAGGCGTCCACACATGGGAACAGATGGGAGGAGAGAGCCATGGGGTTTCACACTGCCCCTGTGGACACTGCCTGTGATCTGAGCTGCAAGGGGGCCCTCACCACCACCTTCACCACAGACCTCCAGACTGATTAGGGAGCTGCTTGGAGTCTTCATAGTGACATTGCACTAGAGAGTGGACACATCAGGGACATAGTGGTTTTCATTCCCAGGCTGCTACAACTGATACAATTCTGAGCTCTCAGGTCCAGAGCACCAGGTCTAAGCTGGCTTTAACTTTGCTGCAGCCACCTCCACATTGCCCCAGCTGGGCTAGGGAAGGAGCAGGGAGAATGGATGCTCTCAGGTACCCTGTGACCAGGAGACAAGCAACTCTTCCCCTCACAGGGGATTTGAGCAAAACAAGCACCACAGAGGTGCCTCTCACCTGAGAAGCCATGCAATGACTACCCCCATGGGATCTGACCACAAGGAGATCCCTGGTTGCCCAGTGACCCAACCTGTGGCCCTGGCCCTGTGGCTTGCACTCTGTCACTCAGCCCCACAGCTCTGCCTCTGTGGTTCCCATGCTGCCACCAGACCCAATAACTCTGGCCTTGAAGCTCCAATGTGGCCACCCTGCCTCACAGCCCTGTTCCCAAAGTTCCTGTGCTGCCACCCAACCCCATGGCTTTGTCCTCATGATATCCTATGCTGCTGTCTGGCCCTGTGGCTCTGCTCTCACAGTTATCATGTTGTCACTGGGCTCTGTGGTCCTACTGCTGTGGCTTTAGCACTGCCACTAGGCCCTGTGGTCTCATCCCTGAGGCTCTGGCACTGCTATTGTACCAGGACTCTGCCCCTGCTGCTCCCACTGGCTGCCTGGTGGGAACCGACCTGGTGGTCTGATGCTCTGCCAGGGACCTGCTAGCCTCAAGCCACCATCTGGTTGGAGTGAACACCTGTAGCCCTGACATTCGTGATTACCACCACCTGCCACTGTCACCATTACAGGATGACACAGGCAAAGCAATCACTTGCAATGCCAGCCTCTGTGGAGAGGGATTCATCTAGCTCCCAACCCAAGCTTCCAATAGTGGTCTAGCGAACAACTTACCACTCTACATGAAGATCATCCAGCACTGGCTTGGACTGTGACAAACAAGAGGAAAGAGACAATGCACAACAGCTATATCACAGCCTCTCAGTGCATCTACTCTTCCCCTGCTGGGTCAATCTTCCAGAGTAGGTCACAAAAGTACCACCTAGGGACCTATCCTTCTTCTCATTAAGTAGAAGAGTTCCCAGCACAGGAGAACAGGTGTGCTGTAAAACTGCCTGCCCTGAACTGAGAGAAGAGGTTTCAGATGAGTAGAAACCAGAAAAAGATCTCTAGCAACATGAAAAAAAAAAAATCTACTTTGACAACTCCAAGGGATCACAGTGGATCTACAGCAATGGACCACAACCAAAAGAAATTATTTTAAATATTAGAAATGGAATTCAGAATATGAATAACAAATAAGATGAATAGGGTTGAAGAGAAAGTTGAAAAGCAACAAAAAGAAGCCAAAAACGTATTTCAGGACATCAAGGAAAAAAATGAAAAAGTCACTAAAAAGCTAGACAATATAAGAAAGGATATAACAGAACTTAAAAAAATAAAGGAGTCATTTAGGGAATTGCAAAACATAGCAGAAAGCTTCAACAGCAGGCAAGACCAAGCAGAAGAAAGGATCTCAGAACTTGAAGGCAAAGCTCTCAACTAATTCATTAAGCCAAAGATGTAGAAAAAAGAATAAAGAAGAATGAACCATCACTCAGAGAAATATGGGACTATGTAGAGCGAACCAAAAAGAAGAGAAAACAGAAGCATGGACAATCTGCTTGAGGGAATCATTGAGAAAAACTTCCCTGGTATCAGCAGAGATTCAGATGTCTGAATACAAGAAAGGTTAACAAAAACTTGGAAGATTCATAGCAAATAAGACATCTCCAAGACACGTAGTCATCAACTTGGCCAAAGTCAAAATGAGGAGAAAATTATACAAGCAGCAAGACAAAAGCAGCAACTAGCATGCAAAGAAAATCCCATCAGGGTAATAGCAGACTTCTCAGCAAAAAACTTACAAGCAAGAAGAGATTGGGGCTTCATTTCTAGTTTTCTCAAACACAACAGTTGCTGATTAAGAATTCTGTATCCTTGGCCAGGCATGGTGGCTCACGCCTGTAATCCTAGCACTCTGAGAGGCTGAGGCGGGAGGATTGTTTGAGCTCAGGAGTTTGAGACCAGCCTAAGAAAAAGCAAGATCCCGTCTTTATTAAAAAAAAATAGAAAGAAATTAGTTGGACAACTAAACATACATATATATATGAGCTGTGCATGGTGACACATGCCTGTAGTCCCAGCTACTTGGGAGGCTGAGGCAGTAGAATTGCTAGAGCCCAGGATTTGAGGTTGCCGAGAGCTAGGCTGATGCCATGGCACTCTAGCCCAGGCAAAAGAGTGAGACTCTGTCTCAAAAAAAAAAAAAAAAAGAATTCTGTATCTTGCAAAATGATGTTTCATAAGTGATGGAGAAATAAAGACTTTTACAGATAAGCAAACGCGAAGGGAATTTGTCACTCACTACTAGACCTGTCCTACAGGAAATACTCAGAGCTGCATTATACATGAAACATCACAATAGATATTAACCAGTGTAAAAACATCCCAAAGCTAAAGATCATAGCTCTTATAAAATAATAGCACTAGAGGAGAGAAACAAAACAAAACAAAATAAAAAAAACAAGTTTTCATCCAATATGATGAACAGAACAGTATCCCACCTATCAATAATAACAATGAATGTGAATAGTTTTAATGCCACATTAAAAAATATAAATTGATTGAATGGATGGAAAAAAACTGAATATATGCTGTTTCCAATGAACACATGTATTAATAACGCATAAGTTCTCACACAGACTCAAGGGATGGAAGAGTGAAGGGATGGAAAAAAATATTCCATGCGTGCAGAAACCAAAAGCTAGCAGCTGTAGTCATTCTTGTATCAGATGAAATAGACCTTAAATCAACAACAGAAAGAAAAGACAAAGATAGTCACTATGTAAGGGGTAAAGGGAACAATTCAATCAGAATACATAACAATCCTAAATATATATGCACTTAACACAGGTGTTCCCAGATTCATAAAACAGATTCTACTAGGTCTAAGCAAAGAAATAAACAGCAATATCATAATTGCTGGGAACTTTCATACTGCATTGACTGACTAGGACATATCATGGAGGCAGAAGATCAACAAAGAAACACTGGGCTTAAGCTAGACTCTAGAACAGATGGACCTAACAGACATCTACAAAACTTCGTACCTCCAAACTTCAGAATGTATATTCTTTTCATTAGCACATGGGGCATTTTCCAAGATGAAACATACATTATATCACAAAACAAGTCACAATAAATTCAGAAAAATCAAAATCATTCCGTATGTCTTCTCATGTTACATGGAATAAAGCTAGAAATAAATTCCAAGAAGAACTCTCAAATCTACACAAAGTCCTGGAATTAACCAACCCACTCCTGAATGATTCCTGGGTCAATAGCTAAATTAAGATGAAAATGAAAAGATTATTCAAACTAACTGACAAAAGGGATACATGCATTAAAATCTGTGTGATGCAGCAAAAGCAATACTAAGAGGAAAGTTCATAAGCTTAAATTCCTACCTCTGAAAGACAGAAAGATCACAAATTAACAACCTAATGTCACATATCAATGAACTAGAATAAAAAGAGCAAACCAAATACATTGTCAGCAGAAAAAATAAATAAATAATAAAGCTCAGAGAAGCACTAAAAAAGGATGAAAACCAAAAAAGCAATAAGAAGGATCAACAAAACTAAAAGTTGGTTCTTTGAAAAGATAAACAAAATTAATAGATCAGTAGCTAGCCCTGACTTAAGCATTTTATAAGGTATCCATGTAACAGAAACATTTGCACCCCCTTATTATTTTGAAATAAAAAACAAAGAAAGAGAGAGAAGGAAACTCCAAAATATGAAAAAAATGATTGTCATTGGCCAAAAATAGTGAAAAATGTCAGAGATTTTCTAAAAGAAATACTTTAAGGAAAGTTTTTGAATTACCATCTATTTTGTCTGCTTTAGTTCTTTGCTATATTTGAGATTTACGCTGATTGAAAATCAGTTTTAATTTAGTACCTATATTTAAAATTAAAAGGATCCAAACTACATAAAATATTGATAATGTATTTGACTAACAATTCTTCCTTCTGAGAGGGCAATATCTCAATGGGACATAGCCCTGAAGTATTTTATATGCACGCATAAACCTGAACTTTAAGAAAGATAAATATATTATATTCACAGACAAAATTTGTGAAGAAAACATATCTACTTCCATTTGTTGAATTGCTGTTCTAAAGCATGGATCAAAATAAACAATCTTAGATTTGATATCATACCTAGTTCAATTGGTACTGATAGGCATTGCAATACATTTGTCAAGAGTGACTTTGGGTTCAGTAGGCCTCAACGTGACTTTTGGTTGTAATTATTTGACACATTACAAAAGCTTCAGTGTAATTATTTGTAAGAGCAGGGTATAGTGGGTACCTACGATTTAGTCAGCACAGCATCCATTCAGCTCTGTTCCAGTAACAGCTTCCTGAATTTCCTTTGAGAACTGTCCCTCCCTTAGAAGATCCAATGCTAATGTTTCAGATGGTGCTGAACCTGCTCTATGAATTCAGAGGTAGACACATGACTTAGGCATAGTCAAAGAGTATCAGTAAGCAACAACTCTAGGATCTTTTTGAAATTACTGAAAAACTTATCAGGATGGAAAATGCAGAAGGTTGGTTAAATTTCTTTTTTAATAATTTTCTTTCTAATAAAGTTAGCAGAGGAGAAAACAAAATAATTGGAGAGAATGAGAGAATAGATAAAATATTGTGTGGGCACCTGAATCGTGCTGTGTCTGAAGTCAAATTACTCTCTTACAATTTCAATTTCATGAAAAATAAATCATGTTTATTTATTTATTTTGCAAAAGGAGTGCTGAATAATACAAAGTAAAATTAGAATGTTTATAGTCTTATAGGAATTTTATGTATATAAAATATTTGCTATGGTGCCTGATGAAATTTATCTGTACAAATCTCTATCTGGGTCAATTTAAATGAATGTTTGAACCTCACTGATACTACCTATCCTAAGATTTAGGGAGGCCAACATGACAACCCTCTATGGAATAATTTTCTAGCAATAACAAGCAACCTTTAAAAACAGAAAAGATGATTTTTCCAAGAAAAAAAAAAATAGGATACATCATGTCATGAAACTTTACTGAGACACATTAACAGAGCACAATCCAGGGCCATGTCTTGGATATATATCCTTTCTCCCTGGTATCATTCATGTTCCTAGTTAAGCCAGACTCTCCCTTTATAATATTAGTGCCAAGACTGTAAAACAAACAGCATAAAATTCATAAAACACAGAAAAAATAAAATTTATAAAATTTACCTAACTCCGCTGAGTGCAGTTATTCTTAATTTTTGGTAACCTTCATCATTTCCCGAAATTTCTGCATTTATAGTACCTTTTATTATATGTAGTTCTGGACCAGAAGGTAGAAAGCCTATATTCTATCTCAGTTAATATTCTGTTTCCTAGAATGGGCACACCTAGGTAAGCAACACACCTTGAAGGATGTTACCTTAAAAGGCTCAGCCATCTGGATCTCTTAAACATCTGTAGACATCTACATGTAGAAAGTGTATGGGCTTCTCAGCATCGATTTCAATGTTCCTGTGCAATACTTTTTTAACATGAAGAATTCAACTTTACAAATGGTATTAAAAATTGCATCTTTGAGAGTCTTATAATAGAGCTGTTAACATATTAGCAATCTGTTAGCAGTCTGGACTCTCATGAGCAAGAACCTACGCACAATATGAGACATCGTTTATTTTTGGTCACACCAAGAAAGTACAACATTTATTTTAATAAGTCACATGCACACAAAAAACCTCACCAGGTTGAGAAGCACAAAATGGGATATTGAGAGATAAAAAGATATTGCTGACTCTTTATAAGGACAGAGGACAGACTAGAAGCTTGAAACTTGTTTTCTAACTCTTACAAAAATAAGCAAGCCATTCTTTTGGTCACTCTAGGAAGAAATTTCAATTACTGTGTTAGTTTTTTCTCAAGTGATGATTGGCTGATACCATTATTTACAATTCAGAAGGATTGTTTTCCAAAGAGATAACTCTACCAGAACTACGTCACAGGCCACAGTGTGTTCTTAGCTAGCTGCTGAACACAGAGTTATTTTTATTCTGCTTTGGGGATAGAGACGTATGAGTCTGCACATAGAGTGCATGATTCCCGTAAGACATCTTAAATGGGTAACTATTGAGGGTGAATGTGTAGGTACGAGGGAAAAAATTGGGCAGTTCCTGAAGAACATAATTCATATTACCTGATCTCTGGCAGTTGATATTATGAGGGGGAAAAGCCCATAATCTTATTATACATAATATACATATATCTATGGAGGTGACTTTTACACTTAAATTTTGAATCTGATCTTTCTCTTGGAGTCAGAGGAGGAAAATTACTGACTTGAAAAATCAGAGGCTGAAGGAAAAAAAAAAAGAGAAATTAGGCTTTGGTGAGAAAGCATAGGTCTGGTGTGTAACACACAGACTGAAAGAATTGCATATTTTGAGTTGATTTTTCCAAATCCCCAAAACGATGAAATTTCTGCCAAAGAATGGCCATCATAGGTGGGAAGCAATTTTGAGCATAGTGGCTTGCTCTCCAGAGAGCTGGGACCACAGCAAGAGACATCATTAGTACAGTAATCTACCATGTATGATGAAAATTGCAGCAGTGGAGAGCTCCTATAATATTTATACAAGACAAGCAATTTTTCCATTTTCTTTTCACTTTAAAGCAAAAATAATCAAATATTTTCCCTCCCATTTTCTGAAAAGCTTCTCTCTCTCTCTCTCTCTCTTTTTTTTTTTTTAGCAGAAATACATAAGCCATTGCTCACAACCATACCTCACTCTTTTCCTGAGAATAAGCTGTTGATACTATTCTCTCTGGTTGGTAAAAAATTTAGGCTGGCTGGTCTGGTTAGGATGAGCCCTGAAAAAAGAAGGACGTGATTCTATTCTCTCTGCTTGGTAAAAAATTTGGGTGAACTGGTCTGGTGAGGATAGTCCTGAAGCGACAAAGAAGACAGCAGGAGTGTTTCCTACCTAAAATGGCAACTCGATGGTGCCTTAGGACAAATACAAAGTTTCAAAGATTATGAGGGCTAGAGTTCAGAGAGTGTACACGTGAGTTTTCAAAATAAGTTGCAGGTATTCGGAACTGGAGTACTGACCTCTGCAGTTTCAGGTGGTTGAAAAGGTGAGCTGGTGAGTAACTTCTAGCATCCAGATTTTTTTTGGAAGCTGTTGCACGGAAGGAATAAATTCACTTAAAAGGCTTCAGAACATTTACTCCATATGACAGTGTTAGAAATGCAGCTGTAAATAAGAAAACACTTTACTTGCTCTCATGAAGCTTACAGTCTCGCATCAGCTTTTATTGGCAAAATATTTTTTTCTCTCAGGAAATGATGTGGTCATAAAATTGATTTCAGTGGTATGCATGTCAGGTTGAGTGCTTGATTTAAGTAAACCAATGTATAATGATCTGTAGTAAAGAACTTTATTTTTGTATTTTCCCAATTCATCGTGAAAATAAAATGTGCTGATCAAATCTTTTAGGTAATGTGTAGATTGGAAGGGAGGAAGGAAGGAAGGGAGGAAGAGAGGGAGGGAGGGAGGGAGGGAAAAAAAGTAAAAACAAGGCAAGAAAGCAAGCCAGAAAGGCTCCTAGAGATACTTTGTAGAAATGTATCTTCTTGCCTCAATGTGGTCAGTAGCCACAGCTTTATTTAACCACTGCAAGTCACCCAATTAGAGCACACTTTTATACTCTTGTGGTTTTTGTTTCACTAGACATTTCTATCCACTTTTATATTCCATATCTGTGTAGCAGCTTTGCTACTTAGATTACCCCTTTTGACTTGCTGATTTGATTATTTTTACTTTTCGAAACTACTTAGAATATATCCAGAGATATATGATTTTTTAATAAAAATATAATTCAGAAAAATCTTAATCAGTTTTCAAAACACACAAGGAAATACAATGTTTTAAAGAATGAGGCCGGGTGCGGTGGCTCATGCCTGTAATCCTAGCTCTTAGGGAGGCCGAGGCGGGTGGATCGTTGAGGTCAGGAGTTAGAGACCAGCCTGAGCAAGAGCAAGACCCCGTCTCTACTAAAAAACAGAAAGAAATTACTTGGACAGCTAAAAATATATAGAAAAAAATTAGCTGGGCGTGGTGGTGCACACCTGTAGTCTCAGCTAGTTGGGAAGCTCAGGCAGAAGGATTGCTTGAGCCCAGGAGTTTGAGGTTGCTGTGAGCTAGGCTGATGCCACGGCACTCTAGCCAGGGCAAAATATTGAGACTTTTTATAAAAAAAAAAAAAAAAAAAAAAAGAAAAAAAGAAGAATAAATGTGTTATTAAATTCTTTTAGATAGCTGTCATTCCTAGTTTCAGAATTTCAAAGATAATAACTATTTTTGTCATACTACGCCATACAGTTTATATAAATAGTGAGTTTTAGAAAATACTTTTTTTGAATTTTGAATCTTGTTGAAATAATTTCTCAGCCTTTTTTTTTCTTTTAGAGAAGCTGATATTAAACCTCTCACAGAGAAGTTTGTTGCCTCCATTGCCCTTTGTACATACAGCTGTTTAAGTGGCTTTCCTGCTTTTAGGCTCCTAGGAGGGCCACTATTTCAGAAGGAATGTGAGGAGTTATTTAGCAGTTCTGTGAGAAATTGGAATTAGTCCACTGATTTTTGTAAAAAATTACTTATTTAATGGG
>CAUYSK010114356.1:0-37509 GCA_963575035.1 Avahi laniger
AACACTATTCTGCCTTGGGTTTTAGATACGAAATGTAATAATTATTTCTTTATGGGTATTACATATGAAACAAAGAAACTAGTGCTTTCCTCACTGCCCAGAACATTTTCCCTTCTCCCTCCCTTGGCTCTTTCTTTTCTCAGCCTTCACATCTTGGCTTAAATGTCAGGCCATAGTTTCTTTAAAATTAAACATAAACAAAAGTAAACAAAGTTACGACTGAGCAATTCCATTTCTAGGTATATCTACCCCAAGAGAAATGGACACATCTGTCCATGAAAAGCCTTGTGCATGAATATTCATATCAACATTATTGATGATAGCCAAAAAGTGAAAACCACCCAAATATTCATCAACTGGTGACTGGGTAAACAAATGGAGCATAGCCACACAGTGGAATAGTACTCAGCCATAAAAAGGAAAGAAATACTGACACATGCCGCAACACGGATAAATCTAAAACACATCCATGGGTCTGAATCTTTTGTGCCAGCTAAGTGAAAGCAATTTACAGAGACAGAAGGTAGATTAGTGGTTTTCTATAACTGGAGGTGGGAACAGGGGTTAACTAAATGGGCATGTGGGATCTTATTAGGGTAATGACAAAGTTCTAATTTGGATCATGGTGATAATGATACAACTCAATAAACTTAATAAAAATCATTGAATTATACAATAAACAATAATAATGATGCCAGGTTTTTCTTAGGCCCAAGATGAAATAAAATGCCTTGGGTATACTTGCCCTTGACACCTATGTTAGAAAGCCTCATTATACTTTAAAGTACTTCACCTTGGTCTCAGACATAGCTGGGTTCTAGTCCAAGCTGTGCCACTTACTAGCACGATCTTGGACAAGTCACTTGTCCTCCATAAGTCTCTAAGACTTTAGGGTACAGGTGCATTTGTCTTAAACTACTTGCCACTTAGTCCCAAAATGTTGTAGGTGCTGTATTCCTTCTACCTAACAGACCATGCATTCGGGGTCTATTCTTTCATCTCTCTTGTACTTGCCCAGCTACAGAGTACAGGTCTCTGGGCCTTGCAGCACAGTGGGTATGAACTCTGGAACTGGGCTGCCCAGGTTTTAATCCACTCCCTAGCTGTATGCCCAGGGGCAAGTTATATAACTATACTTTTTCATCATTAGAAAATGGAGTTTTTGTGAGATGTTAAGGTTCTTATGAGAATTAAATGAGATGATATACATATATGTTAATACATATACAATGCTTAGAACAGTGCCCAGCTCATAGTAAGTGCTTCTTGGGTGTTCACCATTATCTGTATATCCCATAGCTAGACAGTTACAAAGTAATGTGCACCTGCTTGGCTGTTCACTGCCCAGAAGTGTTTGTGTCCACTAGACATACATCACCACCACCGAGCATGTGTAACACTCTGCAACAGTAAACACTCACACTGATCTCTGAACAATCTGGTTGCTTATGCTTCTTCCAACAGTTCCTTTAATCCTTCACCTCAGTTTCTTATTGATGTAGGTTGTTTTTATTAACGGTTTGACAAACTCTTTTGTACTAGCATTTATTCCATTAATTTTTTCATCAATTCATTGAATCATTTATTGAATATACATTAACTGAATGCCAACTATGTGCCAAATAGTACCCTGGGTGCTGGGGGTTAAATAGAGAACAAGACACAATCTCTGTCCTCAAGAAGTTTGTGGTTAGAATCAGAGGTTCCCAAAGCTCACTGGGCATCAGAATGACCCAGAGAAACAGTAGGGGAATAGGGTAGGGTGTGGGGAAGGAAGGTTTTAGCATTCTTCCCCCTTTTCCAACAACCTCCATCAATCCCATAAAGTGACTTCTAGTTTAAAAATAAGTGTTGCTGGGTGCGGTGACTCACTCCGAGGTGGGAGAATCTCTTGAGGCCAGGAGTTCGAGACCAGCCTGGGCAACATAGTGAGACCTCGTCTCTACTAAAAATAGAAAAATTAGCTGGTTGTGGTGATGCATCTGTAGTCTCAGCTACTTGGGAGGCTGACGCAGGAGGATCGCTTGAGCCCAGGGGTTTGAGGATGCTGTGAGCTATGATGATGCCACTGTATTCTACCCATGGTGACAGAGTGAGACCCTGTCTCAAATAAAAAAAAATACAAATGTTTAACAACTAATGTAATATATGAATGAAAACTTCTTAGAAATAGGAAACTGTTATTTTCATGGATCTGTAACATTCAGTCAATGTAAAAGCAGCATGCAGCAGAATTTCGAGGTAATTCCCCTGTGGGGTCACTCTCCCAGACTTCTATCCTGAGTTTCCCCTATATAAAAATTTTGGAGCTATCACCATGGTATAAAGTTGTTTTTGTTCATTTACTTACTTAAATAAGTATGGTGGCAGATTTATAAAACATAGATCCACTAGACTTTCTGAATCAGAATCTCCAGAGGTGGAGCCCAGGCACCTACCTTTTTAACAACCTCCCAGGGGTTCAGTTTATGAACCTGCTTTTGGGACCCAGTGCTCTAAATCATGGGGGGAGGGAGGGAGGATGAATTAAACTAAAGGCTTGGAAAACAGCTAGGAGGTCAGAGATCAGGAAAGTGTGAGCCAGGCTGGGAGGGTGCGGTAGGCTGAAAAATAGTCCTCAAATATATCCACATCCTAATTCTGAGACATGTGACTATTATCTTACATGGCCAAAAGGACTTTGCAGGTATGATTAAGTTAAGGACCTTGAGAGGGAGAAATTATTCTGGATTATCTGAGCAGGCCAAAAATGTAATTACAGTTGTTCTTGTAAGAGGGAAGCAGAGGGAGATTCGGCTGCAGAAGAGGAACAAGGCCATGTGACTATGAAAGCAGGGAGAGAACAGGTAATGTGGTATGAGGAAGGGACCACAAGCCAAGGAACGTAGCCGGCTTCCAGAAACTAGAAAAGGCAAGGAAACAGATTCTCCTCTAGAGTCTCCGGGAGGAATCAGCCCTGCTGACACCTTCATTTTAGACCCATAAGACTCATTTCGGCTTTCTTGCCTCCAGAACTGTAAGAGGATACATTTGTGTCATGCTAAACCACTAAGTTTGTGGTTATTTTTTATAGTAGCCATAGGGAACTAATATAGAGGGAAAAACAAAAACCCTAATACAGAAATATGTAGGAGTAAAACCATTAGGATTTAGTAATCAATAGAATATACAAGGGGGGGGGAGGGAGGGAGGGGGAGAGGGGGAGAGAGAGAGGGAGAGAGAGAGAGGGAGGGAGGGAGGGAGGGAGAGAGGGAGGGAGGGAGGGAGGGAGGAGGAATCAGGAATGAATGTAGATTTCTAAGCATAGGTAGATGCTGATAATCCAATCCGAGGAGGAGGTAAGGAACGTGATGAGTTGTTCCTGTGATGTGCAGATGAAGCTGACTAACAGACGGCTGGATATGCAGGTTTGAAGTGTTGGTTCTGTCATTTGCAAAAAGGACAAAAAGGAACATTCCATGTCTGGTGGCTGTGAGGACTAAAGAAGATGACATATTCAGAAGCCCGGCATGTGTAGGTATTCAACAGATGTTAGGGGAAATAGCTCCAGCACTGTGTGATTGCATGCTCTGAGATTTGTTTCCCAGGCAAAGCATGTTATGACTCTGTCCCTAATCCCCACGCCCTCCCCATCAGCCTATTTGGCGGGACGCAAAACCCTAACTGGAGCAGTTAAAATGATCACCAACCCCAGTGGAGACAGGTGAAGTGCGGATTCAGAGCCTGATGAAAAGCGCCTCTGCTGACCGTGGACGGTGACACGGGCTAATGCGGCTGGTCAGTATTTTCTAATTGAGCAAAGCCTCACTGGGACAGCCATGCAACTGAAGCGTCTCTTTTCCTCTTTTTTAAAGAGAAAAGGTTTGGGAAGCAAATGAAGAGTTTAACAAGATTTCCAAAGGGAATATTTAAACAGCTTAGAAAAACAAATTGCTTTTAAGCACCTTCAAACACTTGAGCAGCACCATTTGCGGTCCAACTGGTATGTGAATTGCGCACCATTTCTGACTCTTTATTACCCGAGCACTTGGGGCAGACCAGGAAATCATTTTACAACCTGGTTCTATTTCCAGGAAATCAGGAAACTTTACTTTAAAATGTTTCATCAGGCCAGGCGTGGTGGCTCACACCTGTAATCCTAGCACTCTGGGAGGTCGAGGCGGGAGGATCGTTTGAGCTCAGGAGTTCGAGACCAGCCTGAGCAAGAGCAAGACCCCGTCTCTACTAAAAAAAATAGAAAGAAATTATCTGGACAACTAAAAATATATAGAAAAAATTAGCCGGGCATGGTGGCACATGCCTGTAGTCCCAGCTACTCGGGAGGCTGAGGCAAGAGGATTGCTTGAGCTCAGGAGTTTGAGGTTGCTGTGAGCTAGGCTGATGCCATGGCACTCTAGCCCCGAGGAACAGAGCGAGACTCTGTCTCAAAAAATAAAATAAAATAAAATAAATGTTTCATCATTCCCACCTTCAGCTAATTCCACCTGGCTTTTCTCTGACAAGGAGTCAGACGATTCGGGTTTGATGGATCTTTTGCTCCAGAGCCGCTCCTCCGCCACACGAAAACCCCAGTGCTCAGTGGCATCCTCTCCCTCACGTGCCTGTCAAATCCATCACCAAGACCTATCATTTCCACCCACTGTCTTCTATTTTGACCATCACAATTCTGGTCCTACCTCCCATCATCTCTTACCCAGACAAGTTCGACAGCTCCTCTCTGGTTTCCTGAATCCATTCTAGTGCCCTTCCAAGTCACCGCCCTGACAACTCAGATGGATCCCAAAGTGTGGCCTCTAGAGTCGGACTGAATGGGATCATTAGCTGTGGGGGCTTTAGCCCAATCATAGTCTTTCCGAGCCTCATTGGCTTCATCTACAAAGCCAGATAATAACAGCAACTGCTCCCGAGGTTTGAGATGAGAGTGAAGTGCCTGCAAATAGCAACTGCTCGGTACATATTCCGTGTGGATGTCGTTACTACTTGGTCCGTCCACCAGCCAGCCAGGACACTCACTCCAGTTATCAAAAACATGCACATGTTTATTACACAGCACTCACTCATCTGTTTATATAGGTAAAGTGCAAAAGGAGGCTTAGGACTTTTCTTTCCTGTAATTTTTTTTTTTTGAGACAGAGTCTATCTGTCTCCCCGGGTTAGAGTGCAGTGGCATCATCACAGCTCACTGCAACCGCAAACCTCAAGCCATCCTCCTGCCTCAGCCTCCTGAGTGGCTGGGACTACAGGAGCGTGCCACTGCACCCGGCTAATTAATTTTTCTATTTTTAATAGAAACAGGTCTCACTCTTGCTCAGGCTGGTCTTGAAGTCCTGAGCTCAAGTGATCCTCCGTCTCGGCCTCCCAGAGTGCTAGGATTACAGACGTGAGCCACCACGCCCAGCCTTCTTTTCTATAACTTTTGAGGCAAGCACAATTAGGTGAAAATGCATATAAATGAAATCAATCGTACTTCCGAACAGTAAATCACACATGTAAAAGGAGCATTAAAATATAGACAGATAGACAATTTCATGATTCTTCCCTTAAAGAAGTTAACCAAATTTCTTTCATTTTCCTACCAGTTTCTCCCCCCTACTTATTCTCTGATGGCCCCTAGTAAAAAACAGAAGAATTTTTAAAGAAATAAAAATCACCTATCAGTAGATTGGGCTGTTAAGTATTCCAATGGACACTTTATCAGAATATGAAGAAAGAATTTAATCCTCAGCTGATGAAATATAAACAATAAAAAGTCAAAGTAATGCCACTCCTGAAATCTGCAACTCTCCCTAAACACAAACGTGTGTTTTCTATCAAGTGATTACTTTTTATCTCAGGAGCTGTTCTAATTGCTCAGAATGTGCTCCAAGTTGGATAATTCAAAAGCAAAATCTCTCACAACCGAATTTTGCAGGAAAAGCTCATTAACTCAATGTAAGGGAAGCTTTCTCTAAAGCAATGAAAAGAATGTCTTTAAATGAAACGCCGTTTTATTACTTTTAAAGGACCCAGGGTTAGAGTTAGAACTTCAGGAGGCTCTGAAGACTGAAGAGATTCTGAGGGCCATGCCGATACCCTACCTTGTATTTCAAAGTAAAAGCAGCCTTAAATAAGGGAAAAGAAGGCTGAAGTTTTAGTTTTCCTATAAATGCTACCTAGTTGATTTTTCTGAAATAGCATATATTTAATTCTTAAAAAAAATTTTTTTGGGGGTGAAATTGCTTTGCTGGTACCTAATCACATGCTTAATCTGCTACCAGAGATGCAGGATTGTAGAGACCTACCCACTTCAAAGTAGTCTGGCACAGAGCAGTCTGACAAAGGTGCAACTTGGAGGCCTGGAGATGAATCCCACCTGAGCCACTTACCAGGGTTATGACCTTAGGCGAGTTGTAATACTTCCCTTTGAGCATCAATTACCTGTGTGTGGTTGAAACGTGGTTGAGTGGGGATTCCAGCAGGTAGGCAGAAACATAGTAAGTGTCCCCTAAGTGGTAACTAAATAATAGTATACAACTATTTGCAATTAACCCAACACTTGTATACAAATGGCACCTAAGCAAAGCACCATTGATTTCCTTAAGTAGACTAGGCTGGTACTCTTATGAAGGTTTTCCTTTTCAAAATTTGCTTAGCAGCTGGGCACAGTGGCATCCAGGAGGCTGAGATGGGAGGATGGCCTGAGCCTAGGAGTTTGAGTCCAGCCTGGGCAACATAGCAAGACTTCTGTCTCTAAAAAAAAAAAAATTTTTTTTTTGCTTGGTATTTTGGGGTGACAAAGAATTTTTCAAAAACTCCACAAATTTTAATTTAGAAGAATCTAAGTTGAGTTTTTGGTATCCTAAAGTATGGAGAGAAGGAATGAACAAAGAAGGGAAGAAAATTATATATATACATCTATGTGTGTGTGTGTGTATACATTATATATATATATATATGAAATGACCTAAGGAAAAAGATAACAGAGCACACACCATGTCAGTGGATTTAAAAAATCTGGGGCGTAAACACAGTGTCCTTTGCAGGAATATGCTTTATGTCTCCTGGGAAAGACTGCTTTTCTGAGAATATGAAGCCTTTCAATGCCTGCTTAATTATTTTGTGTCTTGTCAATATTGAAGGTGAATAAAACAAAAAAAAAAAGTAGATGCTGCCATTTAACACACCTAAGTACACCTCCTCACCCCTGTGGTTGCCGTTCATTCAACAAACTACCGAATCCACTGAGTGTCAGCCACTGTGTCAAATAGTGAGGGTAAAATGACCTGCAGGACTCTTGTGGGCCCCTCACTCACAGGGGTGCAGTGTTTGGTGAGGGGCGGAGGTGCCCGGAGAACATTTACTGGGCAGTAGCTACATAGCAGGCACTTCTTTATAACATATGCAAATGGATTTGTTATGGACTTCACTGACTACTGAATCAGAAGCTATGCAATTCTCATCTTCCCTTTTCTTACAGTTACCATCAAAAGCTGTTAACTGGAAAATACCAACAACCATAAAACCTAGGTTTCTCAAAAAGATTTCTATGTCATTCATTTAAAAATGGGTTTGTGTTTTTCAAAAATGTCATTGTCATGAAAAACAAAGAAAGGCTGAGGAACTGATTAAAATTAAAGGAGACAATCACAAAATATAATCGTCTTGTTCTAGAGGAAACGTCCTGCAATAAACGTCCCTATTGTATCACTCAACAAAATAGGAATACGGACGGTAGATTCACTAAAAGTATCGATTGATGTTTAATTACCTGAAGAGGGTAACTATGGTGGTTATGTAAGAGGATGTCCTTGCTCTTAGGAAATACACATTAAAGAATTTAAGGGTAAGGCGGCATGAGGAATGCAAAATTGTTTTCATATGACAAATGACAAAGTATAATAAATGGGGCAACACGTGAACAATTGGTGAATCCAGAAAAAAGGTATGTGGGAGTTTTTTTGTACTATTCTTGTAATTTTTCTTGACACTTGTAATTATTTGTGAAGAAAAGTTGGAAAATTGTGTAAGTTTAAAATGCAGGATTCGTCGTAGCACAAAGGTAGGGATGAAAAGTCCAAGCACATACTCTCTGCAGCTGGGTATCATTAAGAATGATGTCCTGTTGTGACCAGATATTAAAAGTTTGATCCGCCATGGTGAATTTCCATGGATTTGGGCAATAAAATGAAACATTCTCCCAGCCTAGGATTTTATTATCATTCCCCTGGGAACATATGCGTGGTCAGATAGTCTTTATTTTGGCTTTGGTCACCTGCCATTTCAGAATGTGCTTTGAGGTCAGTTCATCTCTTAGGCCATCCAAATATTGGAAATGTCATTAAAATATGAAGTAGAACTGAACAGATTGTTATCTTGAAATTCCTCCAATCCATTCCTATTTCCACTCACCATCGGGGAATTTTTACTTTAAATCTGAATTCCTGAATGAGCTTAGTCTCTTGATCGCTCGAACATCACTTTGCCCTGATTTAAAATTTTTCTTTTCTTCAACATTATGATTTATGGGCTAACTTACACATATCTCAGGAGGTGAGGGATTCAAATACCAGACTTGAGACTTTGGGAGAAATAATTTTATGTAGGCTGAGTTATAAATAGAGGAAAAAAATTCTTACCTCAGAGGGATGATGTAAGAGATAATTACCATTTGTACAGTGTCTCAAGGTCTTGAGATAAAAGGGGTCACTTGGGTGTATCACAGTCATTTTTATTACAGGTTCTCTTACATCTCTTTGATAGTATAAAGAGCATGTTCATTTTAGACTGTATCCTCATAAGCCTATGAAGGCAGTTGCCTCATTTCACCAATGAAACAAAAGAATTTACTTGCCCTTGGCCACAGCCAGGGTTGCTATCAATGAAATAAAGAATGAAGAAATTCCTACCCCTAGCCTTGTTGCATCATTTTCACTAGTTGACTAAGTGAGCTATTTTATTTTCAATTTATTGTTTTATTTTCATTTTTTATTATTTTTTCGTGTAATTTGATTATACAAACTGCTCTTGCCTTAGTCCATTTGAATAACAAGCACGTGGCCAAATAAATTCAATTCCACCAATATTTATTGAGCACCTATCCGTGATAGACACCAAGAAAACTGACACACAAATAGACCCAGTCACTGATCTCATGAAGCTCAGGGTGCAGTGGAGGAGAAACGTGAGAAATAATCAAATGATAAGTATTTTTTTTTCATTTTTAGAGACAGGGTCTCACTCTGTTGTCCAGGCCAGAGTACAGTGGCCAATCATAGCTTACTGCAGCCTTGAACTCCTGAGCTCAAATGATCCTCCCATCCTCAGCCTCCCAAGTAGCTGGGACTACAGACATGCACCACCATCGCTGGCTAATTTTTTTAAATTTTTTTATGGAGACAGGGTCTCTCTCTGTTACCCAAGCTAGTCTTGAACTCCTGGCTTCAAGCAATCCTCCTGTCTTGGCCTCCCAGAGTGCTGGCATTACAGGTGTGAGCTGCCGTGCCCACCTATTTCATTTTAAAGTTTTACAAAAGACATAACCAGAAAGTAAAAGATGAGACCTGAGATTATATGAGATGGGGCCTGATGTAAAATAACTTCTAACGAGCTTTCCAGTTCTGATTGTAATGGATGTGATCACATATTTCCTCATAGGTAAATTATTTTAATAACACACTAATTTGTCAGGAACAGTGTATCTAGGCCGCAGGAAGAGTTCAGCTTCATTTTCTTAGCAACACTTCTCATTTTCTCAGAGCTTTAATATTTTTGAGGATTGTATGATGAAATGGAACATTGCAACTGCAGAAAAAACTGCAAATCTGAGCCAAAATTGGTTCTTACATACTTGATGGTAAAAATCAAGAGGAAATTAAATATTTTTAAAAGCACAAAATAAACAATATTGCAGTAATGAATTTAGGGACAAACTGTAAGACTCATTGCCATTCCTGAGATAGCATCTAGCTAGTTATTAAATGCTTTCTATCCCCATAGAGCAAAGGCTCCATAAATGATACCTATTACTATGTTCTATTTGTTAGGCTCATATTGCCTTTTTCACTTAGAAATATTAAACAATCCAGCATAGAAATGACCTCTTCAATACAACTCTAAGACTGAGTTGGTTTATATGGAAATAACTGAAAAGTTCTTATAACCAAAGTCTTTAAGTACAGCCTTTTGTCACATAATGATGGGGATACATTCTGAGAGATGTGTTGTGTACTTACACAAACCTAGATGTTGTAGCCTATTATACACATATATGGTTTATAGCATATTGCTCCCAGGCTACAAATATGTACAGCATGTTACTGTCCTGAATACCGCAGGCAACTGTAATACAATGGTAAGTATTTGTGTATCTAAATATATCTAAACATAGAAAAGATACGGTAAAAATGTAGTTGTGTAATCTTATGGGACCACAGTTGTATAGATGGTTCATGGTTGACATCGTTATGTGGCACACGACTGTACTAATGTGTCTAAATCAGTGGTCCCCAACTTTTTTGGCACCAGGGACCAGTTTCATGGAAGACAATTTTTCCATGGCCAGGGGGATGATTTCAGGATGATTCAAGTGTACTACCTTTATTGTGCACTTTATTTCTATTATTATTACATTGTAACATATAATAATTATACAACTCTCCATAATGCAGAATCAGTAGGAGCCCTGAGCTTGTTTTCCTGCAGCTAATGCGGCTGCTGATCTGACAGGAGGCGGAGCTCAGGTGGTGATGCCAGGCATGGGGAGCGGCTGTAAATACAGATGAAGCTTCCCTCCTTTGCCAGCCGCTCACCTCGGCTGTTTGGCCGGGTTCCTAGCAGGCCACAGGCCAGTACTGGTCCTCGGCCCGGGGCTTGGGGACCAGGATCACAAGTCTAAAGAACCACAGACAACTGGACAGTCATTGCACCTATCATCTGCTTCTCAAATGAGCATGGAATGTTAGGCCCTGGAGGTAAGGATCAGCACCCGAAATACTCCCTGGCATTTACTGAGTGCCCCCAAATATTTGCTGAAAAAATGAATGGATGGATCAATGAATGAGAAAAAAGAATCTATCTATTTGTAGGAGAAAAGAGGGTTACATGCCAAAAACAAGCCAATAAAAACCAGTTTTTGAATTCTTTTACTCAGCATCTCAAATTTAAAACTTTTGGTTCAACAGCCTGTATTTACCTAGGCTGTCGTTGAGAATATTTTACACAGCTTTCAAGCAAAGCAGCACACACATTTGTCGCAGCTTTGTGTAAGGTAGCTAAAGGTTACAGCCTAAATGACTATCTGCAGGAGCTTGGTTAAATAAATTACAGAACGAAAAAATGAAATAGTTTGCAGCTGTTTAGCTATTTTAAATGAATTTCAGACACCTGGGAAAGTGTTTGCTGCTGCTGTTTCATTTCACTGATTAAATAAACTAATTCACTCACCCCCATTTGCAGGTAGAGTTCATAGCAATAAGATGAAGAACGAAAAAGTTCTAGCCATGTTGCCATATTTAAGAAGCAGCTGAAATATTTACTGATATGAAACAACCTCTAAGATATATTTCCAAGCAAAAAAGGCAAGGGCTGATAGGGTAGAGTATCATTGGTATAAATTAAAAGGAAGATCCATGCACAAAATATCTTAGAAAGTACATGCAAGAGGCCAGGCGCAGTGGCTCACACCTGTAATCCTAGCACTCTGGGAGGCCGAGGCCGTTGGATCGCTCAACGTCAGAGGTTCGAGACCAGCCTGAACAAGAGCGAGACCCCGTCTCTACTAAAAATAGAAAGAAATTATCTGGACGACTAAAAAAATATATATAGAAAAAATTAGCTGGACAACTAAAAAAATATATATAGAAAAAATTAGCTGGTCATGGTGGCGCGTGCCTGTAGTCCCAGCTACTCGGGAGGCTGAGGCAGGAGGATCACTTGAGCCCAGGAGTTTGAGGTTGCTGTGAGCTAGGCACTCTAGCCAGGGCAACAGAGCCAGACTCAGTCTCAAAGAAAAAAAAAAAAAAAAGAAAAAGAAAATATATGTAGGGAACTGTGCAACAGTAGTTTAAAAATGTTGCCTTTGGGGAAAGGAATTGAGAAGAGTGGTTTGGACACCCTCTTCTCACTGTATACCCCTTTGTACTGTTGGCATTTTAAAAAAATAGATTTTTACTTATTCAAAATATCATTTATATATTTAAGGCATTAACTCTTGGAAGATTTCACTTAAAAAAAAACAAGTTAAAAGAAGATGGTCTTGGAGCTATTCCACCCTCATTCTGATTTTCTCTATATGCTGCTATATTTTTAAAGAGCACAAAGTTGTTTCTGAATTTCTATCACCCTTACTAGCTAGGACAACTTGACCACCGATTACAGAAGTCCCAATTTAAACAATAAACAGCATGTATGGACTTACTCAGCAGAGGAGTTCAGCGGCAGAGCGTGCTTCAGCTGCGGTTTGATTCCGGGCTCCACCACTGTTGCCCTTCAATCCTCTCAGCTCTGGCCTCTGATAAATTGGCACTGGCCACATGCTGGCGTCCCCTGTTGGTGTCGAAAAAATGGCCACCCCTATTCCAGGCCCTGTATCTGCAACCTCTGGAGGGACTCTGCAGAATGAAAGGTTCCTCTGTCCCGCACTCCAAGTACAACACGCGAGATTCACTCCAAGGAACGAGGAACAGCTTATTGTAGGTTTGCAGCCCTGAATCAGGGACGTGGCCACGTGAACAGAATGTGCGTATTGGCTGCACCTGGGTTGCCTGCTCCTGTCCTGGGCAAAATTCACCTCCCCAGAACCCCAGGTATCCTCTCGTGGACAACGAGGGCTGCCGGGAAGGAGGGAAGGGAGGAGGGGATGCAGGCTGGGGAGGCAAGCATCGAACCTGTTACAACAACCCCAAAGGCAAATATACAGAATTGTCTTCAAAAAGTGGATCTTCAGGCTCACAAAGATGAGAACTCTTGGCTAAATCTCTGCGCTTTGTTCCAAAGTTATATACCTTTTTCTTGTGGTGAAGATGCCTTGACAATACGTCTACTGGGTGGATAATTGTTATCTTAGGTAACACCATACGTTCTCAAAAGAATGATATTGTTTTCATATCTGATCATTTTACTTTTTATTTTTTAATTTAATTTTTTTTTGTTTTGTTTTGAGACAAGGTCTCCCTTGTTGCCCAGGCTAGAGTGCAGTGGCGTCATCATAGCTCACTGCAACCTCAAACTCCTGGGCTTGAGCTATCCTCCTGCCTCAGCCTCCTGAGTAGCTGGGACTACAAGCACTTGCCACCATGGCCAGCTAATTTTTTTTTTTTTTTGTAGAGAAGGGGTTCTCGCTCTTGCTCAGGCTGGTCTTGGACCCCTGGCTCAAGCAATACTTCCTCCCTGGCCTCCCAGAGTGTTAGGACTACAGGCATGAGCCATGGCATCCAGCCTTACTTTTTATTAGAGGGACGGTCTTGCTCTGTTGCCCAGGCTGGAGTGTAGTGGTGCCATCGTAGCTCACTGCAGCCTTGAACTCCTGGCCTTAAGCAATCCTCCTACCTCAGCCTCCCAAGTAGCTGGGATTACAGGTGCATGCCACCGTGCCTGGCTAATTTGTAAACATTTTTTAGTCATGGGGTCTTGCTATGTTGCCCTGGCTGGTCTCAAACACCTGGTCTCAGGCGATCCTCCTGCCTCGACCTCCCGAAGTGCTGGGATTACAGGCCTGAGCCACTGTGCCCTGCCCATTTTACTTTTCAATACAAAGAATTGAATGAGCAAATGAGCACCCATATAAGACATGCTCTATCACCAAGTCAAGATGAGAACATGGCCTCGTCTCAGTATCATGAAGGTATAAATGTGCCATTTGGGTTCTCTTCCTCCATGGAAAGAGTTCTCTGTGGTCACGGTCAGCTTTTATCTGTGGTTTTGAAACAGAAATCACAGCTTTGAATACTGCCGAGTCTGCTGGCCTTTTCTAAACCCAGAATCTGGCAGGACCAAGCGCAAGCTGCAGTTTCACCATCGAGGCTTTCAGATGGTTTTGTCAGATTGTTTGAGTTGTAAACAGCCAGTCAATAAAAACAAACTGCGTGCCCTTGCTGTGTGCCACGTTCTGGGCAGGTACTGGGGATACAGGAGGGAACAAGACAGGGTCCCGGCCCCCCATCCCCACCCCCTGGAGCTTGGTCCATCAGGGAAGGCAGATAGTAAACGTATTTATTTAAACAGCTAAATAAATTCAAAACTGTGAAAGGCCCTGTGTGATTTGCCCCTAGCTGCTGTCTTCCAGGGTGCCTTCTCCCTCATTCTCTGCAAGCCGGACGCCTGGATCTTTTATTTCTTAGATCTAGTTCTGATTCATCCCTTCGAACACACACCAGTCCCTTTAGAAAGGAAACGCCCTGCCCACACCTCCCCAGTCCCGTTCCCATTCACCACATTCTCCTCTGCTCCTCTGGATTTCAGTGTGACTACATTTCCCAAGGGAATCCTTCCCTCAGATTCGATCAGGTGTCTTTATAGGATCTTCCAGCCTCATGCGTGTTTCCCTCTTGGCACCTACCAGCCCCTTTCGAACTAGACATCTCTTGGGGAGATATCCGATTACTGTTTGTCTCCCAGCTCTGGCCTCCAACCAGACTCTATGCCCCCTGAGGGTAAGAGCACTTGTGTACTGTTTTCCCATTTGTTGTTTTCATGCCACAGCAAACACACTCCCATCTCAGAGCTTTTGTGCTTGCCCTTCCCTCTCTCTGGAACACTGTCTCCCAGAGAGCTACTTAGTCCACTTTCTCACTTCCTCCTTGTGTCTGCTCAACATGAACTTAGCCATGAGGCCTTCCCTCACCACCGTATATGTAATAGCAATCCTCACCTGGGCATCCAACACCCTCTTCGCCCCTCCGTTGCACCTATCTTCAAAGCCTCTATTTTCTCCTTTGTGTTTTTCCCCCGCTGGAATGTAAGCTCCATGAGAACAAAGCCTTTGCCCATTTAGTTGACTGTTTTTCCCCCACTAGCTCAAACAGTGCCTGATGTGTCTCAGGTGCTCAGCAAATATTTATCAAATAAAAGGATGAATCAGTACCTCATGCTTAGCAAATTGTCTGGCACACCATAGGCAGTCCATAAATATTCTGGAATAAATGAATGTCCGAATAAGGAAGGACAGGTGCTACTAAACAAATACAGGGCATTTAACCTAGTTGGAGGAGTCGCATGAGTTACACGGAATAAGAAAGAGGGTTTCAGCCCTTTTGATTTTGTGAATCCAACAGATGAAACGTCAGTCAAACTTTCTTATGGTTGGTGGTTAGACTGGGATGTACAAGCAGGGATTGGAACTCCATTAGACCTTCACTCCCCAGATTTCCCTCTCTCCCACCCCCTTGCTCTTCAGCATATTTTCATTTAGCTGACAGCTTTTGTAATTCTGCAATTTCTTGCCAAGAACTGAGATTGCAAACGTCCCATAGAGAAATCAGCATCAGGGCTGACCAACTGGAAGCTAAACCCTGCGGCTATTTTCCAGAGTTCCTCAACTCCCAGGAGAAGCAGAGAGGGGAAAAAAAGCAGAGGTTAGAGGGCAGGGTTCTAGAAGTGTCCTTCTCTTTCTTACAATGGCTGACTTGTGTGGGTGGAGGAATTGTATGGAGCAGAGTCCCGTGCATGACTCTTTTTTGAGATGAATTTCCTCTGCCTTTAAACGTTTTGGTCTTTTAGTTGCTAATGATACTAAAGGAGCTATATGGTTTCTTCTGGAGCTGTGTGAGGATGTGCTCCATAAATTATCTGGGAGGATGCCATATGCAAATACAAGAAGAAATAGCAGTCTTGGTATTCATGGTGACAGCTTAGTTATCCTTAAGGGGAACAGAAGGAGAAATAGGTATCTTTTTTCTTAATAAAGTCTTTCCTATTAATTCCTAGATTCCATGTCTGATCTTACTTGGTAACAGGTTGGGATCAGCCTAGAAACTTCAGTAATAGCAATTTAGCCTAAATTTCAACATAATCCTGCATAATAATTATAGTGGATTGGATACTCCTTTGGAAACTACTTTAAAGACCTGTTCACAGAATACTTTTTGAGGCCGTGGAAATCCTCATATGGAGATAAAAGCTATTCAAAATGTGATTGTTATCTCCCCAAACTCAGATCAGTTTGCTTTCAATGTAATGATCACTAGGAAGATTAGCAATACTCAATTCATATACAAAGAAAAAAAAAAAGAATGAAGTGTATATTAACCATCATGATCATTATTGTTAGGCTAAATGACACCTCCTATGAAAAGTATTTCATGGTAACTAATAGCAACCACACACATTTTATGATTGAGAACAGTGGAGCTCAGATAGGTTATAAAATTTGTCTGGGGACATCCAACCATTATGTGTCAAAACAACACTTTGGTTCCAGCTATAAAAGTCCATGCTCTAAATCAAGATGCTGTACTAAGCATTGGTATTTCCTGTCATATTTCATTATTTCCTTTATAAGTTATATTGTTATATTATACAGCACATTCTATATTATTTTAGTATATCATAATTTTCAGTGGTGTCAGAGTGGTTTTTAAATAAAAGGTTGGTAAAATTTACCTAAAATAAAGTTCCCATTTTAACCATTTTAAAGTATACAAGTCAGTGGCATTTAGTATACTCGTGTTGTTGTGTAACCATCTCCGCTATCTACTTCCAGAATCTTTTCATCCCTGCCCCCTCAGAAGAAATCTGATAACCATTAAGCAGCATTCCCGCCATCTCCCTCCCCCCAGCTCCTGGTAACCACTAATCTATTTCCTGTTTCTGTGGATTTGCCTATCTAGACATTTTATATACACGTGATCATACAGCATGTGGTTTTTTTGTGTTTTCTTTCTTTCACTTAACATCATGTTTCAAGGTTCTTCCATGTTTTAGCAGATATCAGTACTTTATTCCTTTTTATAGTTAAATAATATTCCATTGTATGAATATACCATATTTAATTTATTCATTCATCCACTGAGGGACACTTAGGTTGTTTCCACCTTTTGGCTATTGGCAATATTACTTCTATGAACATTGTGAACAAGTTTTTGTTTGCATAACTGTTTTTAATTCTTTTGGGTATGTATTCCTAGGAGTAGAATTGCTGGGTCACATAGTTGTTCTATGTTTGATTTATTAAGGAATTGCCAAACTGTTTTCCACACCAGCTATACCATTTTACAATCTCACCAGCAATGTATAAAGGTTCCAATTTTCTCACATTCTCACCAACATTTGTTATTTTCCATTTTTAAAAAAGTGTACTCATCCCAGTAGATGTATAATGGTATCTTACGGTAGTTTTGATTTGCATATCCCTAATGACTAATGATGTAGAACATATTTTCCTGTGCTTCAGAGTGTTTTTTTAAAGATAAATTTTAATTTTAGAATATTTTTAGATTTACAGAAAATCTGCAAAGATTACATAATAATATTTTAGTAACATAATCCCCATATAAAATGTACTGAAAGGTATCTCTATGCCTCCTCTACTTCTGCCATCTTGAGTATAGAGAAATGTATCACTGGAGCACACTATAGTTATTAATGAAGGCTTTGTGATATTGCTTATTTTGCCTACAAAACTGTAGGGTAGACAATATTACAGTGATGTTAGAAATTAATAAATGGAAGTACAGTGGTTAGGACCATGGTTTTGGTCTTAGTCTCGGGGACACCAAGTCTGAATACTGGCTGTGTCTTCTTGGGCAAGGCACTTAACCTCTCTGAACCTGTCTCTTCATCTGTGAAACAGGGCTAGCATCTACCTCATAATGTCATTATGAGGATCAAATGAGAAAATGTGTCGAAAATACATGCAGTGTTTGGCACATTGTAAGCATTCGATAAATGAGATGTTCACTTTGTTTGTTTGGTTGGTTGCTTTAGAAAGCACAGAGCAATCACCTGATTTGTCTGTGTTCTCATAGTTGGTTAGGATCCATGGGAGACTATCATTCTATCTCAATTCCCTTCATGCATGCCTGCATATACTCATTCATTCTTCAAATATGCACTGAGCACACGCTATGTGTCAAGTTGTGGGCAAGGGGCTACCAAGGTGAACAGTAGTCAAAATCATTGACTCGGCAGCAGACGAATCCAGGATCAAATCCCAGGGCCACTTCCCGGGTATGTGACCCTGTACGAGTGACATAGCCTAGTCAAGCCTCTGTTTCCTCACCTGTAAAATGGGAATACTAATACTCCCCGCCTTGTACAGTGGAGAGGATTAAATAAATGCGTCATGTAAAGTATTGACCAAAGTGCTCAGCACGACGAGCACTCACTCAGAAAACGTTAGTTACCATTGCTACTCTGGTCATGATTTTGATTAAGCCAAAGAAAAATTATTCCAAAGATTTAATGAGACAATAAGTGCAAAGATTTATGGCAGTGCATGCCATGTTGTAAATGTCTCCATACAAATGTTATTCTTTGGATTTGTTTTTCAGCCACTTAAAAATGTAAAGCCATTCTTAGCTTATGAGTCATACAGGGACAGGACAGGTTAAGGAATGGATTGGCTGTAGGCTGTAATCCCTGCCATAATGTGTCATATGCAGAAAGGATAAGTATGGCTTCATGAAACCTTTGTTTCACTCTTACCTGTATGTGTATGTGTGTCCCAGATAGTGGTAAAAAATACATTTCCTGTTGTGAACGGCAATCCAAAAAGTTTGAAAAACATGAACCTGGAGAGGGTTCTTGGCTATCTGGAGAGCAGTGTCAGGAAATGCCAGCTTGCCTTAGCAACCAGATTGCATAGCTTCAATAGTTTTCGGCTTCAGTGGTGTGAATTCAAAAAGTAAAGTCATACTGACACTATATGTTAAAATAAAATTAATAACTGAAGGAAGTTGAGTCTAGTCTGAAACAGGGTAACCCTGGTTTAAATGAATAAAAAAAAAAAAAAAGGAGGAAGAAGAAAGAAAAAAGAAAAAGGGAGTTGCTATCTGTCTAGTTTTTGCTCCTAACACTGGGCTGTGAGTTTTCCCAACACTCTCAGAGTTCTAGAGGCAAGGTCACAAGATCAAGGTCAAACATCTGAAAAATGCAGATGCTGCGAGTCTGGAAGCAGAAACATTCCCAAGCATATGCCAGCTTGTGCATTCACTAAAGTAGAGGGCTAACTTAATAATTAAAACGGCAGTATCTTCCAACACTTGGCTCAATTCAGCAGTTCTCAGCTGCATCTAAAATCCTTGGGGTACTCAAACTCCAGCAGGCCGAAAGTCTCAGCCAGGAGTGTCAGGAATGTTCAGGATACAAGGACTCCAAATTTGGGCACTGACTCCCTGGGGGTTGTTGCTCATAACCGCTCTGGGTTTGGCTAAGCCTCCCCTCACGTGGGCAACAGTCCATAAAAATGAGTTTAAAATTCTAGGAACTTGCTAAATCTGGAAAGTGAATAATACATTTTTTGGAGTCCTCATTCATCTGGCTACCCGATTTGGTGGGGGACAATTTTCCAAAGATGGCACAGTTCAAGGAACAAGGTTGCTCAGACTCCAGATTGCTTCATTATCCTGAGTCATTTTCCAAACTCACCTAGTATTTGCAGGATCAGCTTTGTGGCAAGATAAAGTTGTACTTTATGCAACCATTCACACTGTCAATATTCACACTGCCACAGTCACACTGTGGGCAGCTTTAACCACCTGAGAACTCTAGGAATGCCTCCATAAAACACACCTTTGAGTTCCATAATGTGATCATAAAACTGGACTTTCTCTTTCACTTCTTAAAATACCATTAAAATAAATTAGAGGGGAAGAGGCAAGAAATTCTCCTAACAATGGCACTTTTAATTTCTAAAGCCATGTTTACAAATTAAAATCCTCTGCTATGAGATGTCCTCCAGGATCACCTTCGGTTTTCCTGTCGTTGAATTTATCAAATATTGGTCTCTTTTCTTGTCTTGAGTACCAAATCAGGAGGTAGGTTTTCACTAGAAAAAAAAAAAAAGAAGTGTATCTTTTAGTTCTGTACCATCAGTGTCTACTAGGAATTGACAAAATAAGTATTTATCAAATATTTGAATGAATGAATAAAAACAATCTACCAACTGTCATGTGTGATCTTGGAATATTGTCTTTTTCAGCTTATCCTCAGAGAAACTCAGGATTCATTGTGGAACATTTGAAATCGATGTTATGTAGTTTAACAAGCCATCTGTATTAAACAAGTACAATACTTGACTGGCTTCCACTGTAAGGGGTTCAATCCTGCACTGTTGCCTGCTTTAGAATATCTTCAAAAGACCTATAAAAAATATGGGCCAACCACGGCAGCTTTGATTGAAATCAAACTCCCATTACATTTGAATCCTTGGAACTTTTAGGTAATTGTACAAAAGGTGACCCTGGTAAGAGTCTGCAGAGGGACCCACCTTGATGAGGTTTCCCTAAATCGTCCCAACCCTACACATACTCTCTCTGCCAGGCTGGATCAGGCAGGTGATGATGTTTTTGACTCACCTGTGTTTATTGTCAAGGCCACTGAAAAGTAAGCAACAGCCTCTATTTATATCTCTACTCTCAACTATTAAAATTACTTTATTAGATACTGAAGTATCTCTGATTCCTTTTTCCTCCTGTTAGGGAAAGTCCCCTTTCAGCTGGGATTACTAGACCTGCACCACGTAAGCTGCTTGTAGCTAGCTATCTTTCCTGGCTGGCTGGAGAAGACCAAGCTGTATGGAGCAGAAGATTAGGGAAGCAGACAGAGGAAAACAAGACCAAGAGATGGAGAGAGAAAGCTGAGGACATGGCTTGAACTTCTTCTTTCAGACATACCGGAAACTAGGTTCATCTCTGGTCTTTTCAGTTACGTGAAGTAATATATTTCCTTTTTCACTTAAGATAGTTGAACTGGGTTTCTGTCACTGGCAGCCGAAAACATCCCAATACAAGTTGTTATTTCAGCCTTCTTCAGAATCCTAAATGATCATTAATCCTAAATGACATTGCTTAAATAAATTTTGAAACATTCAAAGAATGGAATATTATTCAGCTATTGAAAGCGATAAATGTAGATCTATGTTTACAAATAGAAAATTGATATATTGGTGAAAAAGGTTAAAATAGATTACTTTATTCCATAAGTTAACTATAAATCCCAAATAGAAAAAGAGAGATGAACTGAAGAATGTGTGTGTGTGTGTGTGTGTGTGTGTGTGTGTGTTTGGTGTTTGTATTGGCATAAATCTAGGAGGAGATTCGCCCAAATTTAAAAAGTGGCTAATTCTTGGTAGTAAGATTGTGAATGACTAATTTAATGCTGCCTTTTTACTTACGTATGTTGAAAATTGTCCTGCAAAAAACATATTGCTAGGGGTTTTTTACTTTTTTTTTTTTTAAGAGACAGGGTCTCACTATGTTGCCCAGGCTGAAGTGCAGTGGCTATTCACAGGCACGATCATAGTGCACTGCAGCCTTGAACTCCTGGGCTCAAGTGATCCTCCCACCTCAGCCTCTGGAGTAGCTGGGATTACAGGCGTGTGCCACCGTGCCTGGCGCTAGGGTATTTTTACAAACATGGACATTGTACCGTTGGTTTCAATGTATATTTTTCTCCTTCCCCTTTCTGTTCTGTTTTGGTACAGTAAATTGATAAAAACACACAATAAGGAAGAAATATCAGAGGGTAAACACCTTCAATAATAAAATTTTGTATTATTTAAGCATCTACTATGTTCAAATTGCCATACTTTTACAGAGTTGGTGGGAGATGGAATAAAAGAGATATATAAATGTCTGTTCTCAAAAAAAAAAGTTTCCTGTTCTCAAGGAAATTAGCAATATCATCAGGTATATTTTCAGTGGAATTACAGAAGATGATATGCTAATTTGAGATACTTAACTGTTTTATACAGCTGAACCATTTGGGAAATTTTAGGAGAGATACTAATGATAATTTTTTCAGTTTCTCTTGGTTTTTCAGATCTGCAGTCTAACTTCAAATCTTCCAGTTCCCATTATTCATTTTTTGCATGTAAGTGAACTAGAACAGTAGCCAGGATTTAAACCCTCTCTTCCTGGAGTTTCTTCTCTGGGGTATTAAAATAATAGGTCATATGTGACGTCTTGAAAGGTCACAAAAATTAACATTTTATTTATTCTTGCTTAGCTGAAAGTACTAAAGGGAGAAATACTATGGTCAGAGGAAACTACCCATCTGCCTCCCTGGGGAGGAAGAGGACAGGTTACCAAGGAGCCATAAAGATGTCTCCATGAGATGACTAGGAATATGGTCCCCACTGCCATCTGCCATCTGCCCAATGGCTTCAATCTCCCCACTCGTCTTCTGCTCTAAGTCACCAGTTTGGAGTCAGTTACCGTACTGTATACAACATATTTATATTGACATCTCTAATGCACGCCTCCTGATGGCTTTCTTCAGAAATTAAAAGATAACAATTTATATGGCCTCCTTTGCCCCAGAGTTGACGAACCTCACATTTTCAAAAAATTAGGAAAAATACCGCTTTAGAATATAATTACCACTGTAATTACAAAATCTGTTTAATCACACTGGAAAACTTTGGGAAGAAATGCATTTGGGAGAAGGAGAAGAAATGCACATTTCATATTTGTGGGGCCTTTTCTTCCTCTAATGGAACTCTAAAGATCTTAATTTGTTGAGAGTTTATTGTGTTCCAGTTGAAGTCTCAGCCAAATCTACTGTGTTTATTAAGAGCTCATCATTGAAATGTTTACATGACAACAATATTAGGGTGTTTGGCACGTCACCTGTACTACAGCCCAAGCACTGCAGAAATGTTTGCAAATTAATCCCCTTTACATTCTTGTAAATTATTCAATCCTCAGAGCCCAGAGATTGGATTCTGGAGTGGAACACTGTATTCCTTCAGATTTAAGGGAAGAGATGGAGAGGAGGGTGACTTAATTACTGTGCATATACTACGTGGCAGATTCAAGAGCCCCTGAAATGCTGTTACCCAAATATGCTAAATGGCCACATCCTACACTGTCGTAGTGCCGTGGTTCCGAGCGTGGGGTTTGGGTCATGCCTCTGGGTTTGCTTCCGCTTTGTTACTTCTAAGCTCTTGGGCAAGTTTCTTCACTTCCCCGGCTTCACTTTCCTCAATTGTAAAATCAAGGTCATCCCTGATAATTCCTTCCTCACACAGTTGTTGTGATGATTGCATAAAATCACTCATGTAACTGTCCTGGCATACATGGTAAGCTTCAAAGTTAGGTCTTTTACAGCATTAGTTCTCCCTTTAGAAGGTATTGCCCAATTCACAGCATAAGTGAGAGAAGTCAGAACACAAGGATCCCACTTGACATCTATTCAAGAAAAATCTACTTCGAAATGAGATAAGTGCTTTCAAGAAAACAATCTATAAATATCATGGTTTTAGCCACCCAGTCTAAATTGGCTTTGGGTTCAAAGGTCATATATTATACAATTTCATGTCACACTTCATCCATTCATTCATGTATTCATTCAACAGCTATGTATGATGCACACTCTAAATAAATCATGGTTTTTGGTTCTGAGGTTTCAAAGATTACTTGGGAAACATATGATTTTTGCCCTGAAGTTTGTTTCCAGTCTGGGACACAGGAACTAGATCAGGTGACATAGTAGAGAGAAAGGAGCAGACAACAGAACATCCCACACTTAGTGTCTGGAAATTGGCAGCCTTGGATGCTTTGAAGGTTCAAATTATTTCTTTTGTTTTCCTGGATTATAATAATGTCTCTATTCCTCTTTCCACACTGCCTTCTGTATTCTCATGTTCTCCTTCTTCTCTTGGGGCTATTCCACATCTAAAACCTGAGGTGTGCTAAATTCCAAGACCTTTTCCTTCTTAGCTGCTGTGGGGACACCTGGACTCCTGGAATGGGAGGATGTTGCTGCATTGGAAGGAATCACAAAACAGCTGATCTGGCCCATCTCTTGGACTCTCCCAGGCAGGAGTGACAGTCAAATGGAAAGGTGGGGGACCACTAATTCAAGGCTGGTTAGGGGTCTTCTTGGCAAATAATTAGACTTTACTAGAATATGGCGTGGTAAAGTGGGGAAACACAAGGTCAAACTTACCAGTGATTTGTAGGGGAATCTGTGACCCCCCCTAAGATGCTATGAAAAAATGTACATTTTTTTTTTTGAGACAGAGTCTCACTCTTTTGCCTGGGCTAGAGTGCCGTGGCGTCATCCTAGCTCACAGCAACCTCAATCTCCTGGGCTCAAGCAAGCAATCCTCTGCCTCAGCCTCCCGAGTAGCTGGGACTACAGGCATGCGCCAACGTGCCTGGCTAATTTTTCTATATATTTTTAGTTGTTCAATTAATTTCTTTGCATTTTTAGTAGAGACAGAGTCTCACTCTTGCTCAGGCTGGTCTCGAACTCCTGAGCTCAAACAATCCACCCGCCTCGGCCTCCCAGACAGCTAGGATTACAGGCGTGAGCCACTGGGCCCGGCCAAAAATGTACATTTTTTTTTTTTTTTTTTTTGAGACAGAGTCTCACTGTCTTGCCTGGGGCGAGTGCCGTGGCGTCAGCCTAGCTCACAGCAACCTCAAACTCCTGAGCTCAAGCGATCCTACTGTCTCAGCCTCCCGAGTAGCTGGGACTACAGGCATGCGCCACCATGCCCGGCTAATTTCTTCTATATATGTTTTTAGCTGTCCAATTAATTTCTTTCTATTTTTTGGTAGAGGTGGGGTCTCACTCTTGCTCAGGCTGGTCACGAACTCCTGAGCTCAGAATGATCCGCCCACCTCGGCCTCCCAGAGAGCTAGGATTACAGGCGTGAGCCACCGCGCCCGGCCAAAAATGTACATTTTTATGGGAAGATTCACTTGAGCATTTACTAGGTACCAGACCCTGTTCTAAGAACTGGGGATACATGTTTTCTGCCCTCCTTGAGCTTATATTCCACAAAGAGATGCGGTTCACAGGTTTATTCTCCAGAAGGTCTGGGACACGAACAATGCTTAGGAATCAAGATCCTAAACCTGTGGTCCCCAGCCATGTGTACCAGCACCACTTAAGGGGAACCTTAAAAAGTCCAGATGATGATAGACCCTGTCCTTGAGATTCTGATTGGCTGGATCTGTGTTTGGGTTTGGTTATCTACATTTTGAAGTGCCTGCCCAATTTTTTTTTTCTTTTTTTGGAGACAGGGTCTTGCTTTGTTGCCCAGGCACAGTGGCAGAATTCATAGCTCACTGTAGCCTCGAACTCCTGGGTTCAAGTGTCCGTCTGCCTTGGTCTCCCAAGTAACTGGGGCTACAGGTGCGTACCACCACACCCAGCTAATTTTTCTTGTTTTTTGTAGAGACGAGGTTTTGCTATGGGGTTGAGACAGATTTCTTCTTAAAAAAGAAGCTGGAGGTCAAGTTCCTCTCATCAAGGAAATTGGTCACCTCTTTCTATCAGAAACACTACCAAGCGATGGGACTTTCAGTTCTAGATATCCCACGAGAGAAGCATCAACATTCTCCCCTTATTTTTATTAGCTTAGAATAGCACCTTACAAACAGTGCTTTAAAAGCCTATTTAAATGTATGCCTATATTTTTTAAGTTGTAGAATGGAAAGGGCTAATTATCATCATCACCTAATCTGAAATCCCAAATGATTTCCTAATTCTCTTCCTGTACCCTAATACTACTATAAATAATATAACTTTTTATTATATGCCACTTTAAAAGTATTCACTTTATAAGTGTTCTCCCACGTAATACTTTCAAGAACCCTGGGAGTTAGTGTTACACTCGTTTAACTGGCGAGAAAAGGAGGCTCTGAGAAGTAACGGGGCTTGCTCAAGGTCTCAAAGGGGTGGATCAGCGGGAACCTGAGCCCATCTCTCAACCACGACCGACCGCTGTGGCATTCCATCCTTTCTGAGTCGCTTCAACTCACCTCCCTCATTTCTTGGAATCTCTCCTGTGACCAAAAATGAACACTTATAAATCACTAAGGAGGAAAAGAAACTGCCCAGGAGACTATCGCGCAGGCCGATTTGGGGAGTATTTAGGAAGGGCAGCCTTCCCAGTGTGGGATATTCTTTCTGTCCGCAACCTCGCCGGGACAGACGCTCACTCAACACCCACCCCCGGGCGGCGCCGTTGGCGGCAGTTACACCCCACCCGCCCTTCTCCGGGCTGTGAATTCCGAGAGGTGGCCACGGTGCCCACGCCCCTGCGGGCGCCAGGACGCGGTGCACGTCCCACACCCGGTGGTGATCCTTATCTCCCGGCCGAGCGGGTCCCAACGTTCCCAGCCCCGCCAGGAACTTCAGCCCAGGGCAGGTGACCGGCTCCAGCAGCCTTCGCTGGAAGGACAGTTAAAAAGCTAGCTAGATCTCTTTCAGGTTGAAGACCTGAACCCACACTAATCCTTTGACTTCTGTCCCTTGCCTACAGTTTCCCCTGTGTCCTAAAAAGTTGGTCCCAAAGTTTAAGGGTGCGGGCGTATGTGTGTGGGTGCGTGTGACGCGCACAGGAATCCCAGCTGGGGGTCCCGAGGTCCCCACCGTCCTCCTCCCCAAGGTGGCAGAGATACGAGCAGACCCTGAGCCCGCCGGCGCAGGACAGGAGCGCGCCTCGCGGCCGGTCTCCGGGCTTTTAGAGGGAAATGTGGCGGGGGGCGGCGGGGCTCGGTGACCGACAGCTTGGCCAGCCACTGGCGGAGGGCGGTTAAGAGGCTTAGGGCCGGCGTGAGTGCGTGCGTGTGTGCGTGAGTGTGAGCGCGAGGGTGAGTGTAGGAGCCTCCCCAACCCCCACCTGTTTGAAATGGTTTTAAAATGCCAGAGCCAGATTGCCCATGTTTCAAAAGTTGCAAACAGTTGGAGTAAAACACGTGCGCGTCCCCCTACCCGCAAAGAGCTCTGCTGAGTCGAGGACACCGAAAGCAAAGGAGGAGGAATTAGAGGGGTGTAGGGAGAATGGGTAAATTGGCTTTTCCTGCACGGTCGGTTTTAGGACCCAACGGGAAGCACGTTGGAATCTCGCCCTTCTGGGAGGAGGGGAGGGGAGGGCTGGGCCGGCCGGCTGGCGGCCGCGGGGCGCATGCGCGCGCGTCTCCTTTTGCCGGCCGCTGCGCTCCGCGGCGGGGAATAGAATGAACTGTAACAAAACAAGCCGAGCCTTTGTATCTGCTTAAAGGGGCCGCGGGCACTTCCCTCCTGTCCCCCTCCACCCCCGCCTCGCAACCGCGTCTCCAGGGCTCCCAGCAACTGGCTGGAAGGGCTTCCCTCGCCCTCAGGAACAGCCCGCCGGCGAGGAGAGGCGAGCCAGGCGGGAGGCAGAGAGGAGACACCGCATTTCTAAAAGGCAAGAAAGAAAGGAAGGAAAAAAATAAGCCAAGCGGCGCAGAGTGGACTCTGGTCCGGGAGAGCACGGTCGGGCGCCGGAACGTGGACCGAGAGGCACCGGAATGCAAACAAAGCTCGCGGGCGCCTGTGCACGGCTCGCGGGGAAGCCCAGAAAGTTTGTTTTATGATGGCTTGAGTGCGCGAGTGTGTGCGGGGGAGCGAGGCTGCCAAGTTTCTCTCTCCTGTTTTGTTATTTGGGGAGAGATGTTTCTCCCATGAACCAGCGGAGGCTCGGGGGCTTGTGCTGTGGGGGGCACCTGTCTCTCATTTAATTTTTTTTTTTTTTGGAGGAGGGGTGTAACTCATCATGTCGAAAGTGATCCAGAAGAAGAACCACTGGACTAGCCGGGTTCACGAATGCACCGTGAAGCGGGGACCCCATGGCAAGCTGGGGGTGACGGTGCTGGGGGGCGCGGAGAACGGGGAGTTTCCGTATGTCGGAGCGGTGGCTGCGGCCGAGGCGGCGGGGCTTCCCGGCGGCGGCGAAGGCCAGCGGCTGGGCGAGGGGGAGCTGCTTCTGGAGGTGCAGGGGATCCGGGTGTCCGGCTTGCCCCGCTATGACGTGCTGGGAGTCATCGACAGCTGCAAGGAGGCCGTCACCTTCAAGGCCGTCAGACAAGGTAAGACGGGGCGCGCCTTTGGAGGGCGCCCCTACAAAAGGAGGGCAGTCTGTGGGGTGCCCCCCTCAGCTCGAGTTCCCGCTTTCCTCCTCGGAGCGCAGGGAAGAGACGTTGAGGCCGTGCGCCTTGTGGCGGTGAAATACACAAAGTTGTTGGGAGGTTGTGTGTTGTTTGCCCACCTGCGTTTGGAAGAGGGGACTTGGTTTGCGCAGGGAAGCGGGGAGACGTTTCCCAGGCCTGGTTTACCAATTTGTTCTTTCGGGCCAAGTGCGGGCCAAGTGCAGCGCAGCTTTTCTTGCGTCTGGAGGAGAGTTGGAGAACTGAGGCAGGGGCAAGGTGAACGTTCTCTGGCTCCTTGGGGGTAGGGATGCAGCCGGCGTAGCTGCTGGCGTCCTTTTGATACTAGTCAGCTTCCAGACCTGGTGAGTGGGTGCACAGAAGACCAGGGTCTGTGGTTTATTGGACCTTCTCCATAAGGAAATTGGTTTCACCCCACAACCCCTCCAGGTGGGCTGGGGCATGACCGCCTGGCGGTTTCTGAGCCCGCCGCCAGAAGAGCCTGCATTCACCCCTCGGCTGGATGACCATGTGTCTCCACCGTGTGGCCCAGCCACAGGCGGGGGTGGAGGTGGGGTGAGGGCGGAGAGGGGGAGGGGGTGTTTGCTTTTAGCGCAAATCATGTCCCAAGTTTACCCTGCGACTACCACGACGGCCATCATCATTATCGATGATGATGATGATAGCTACTATTCATTGTTAGTTTACTACATCCCGGGCTCTGTGTAAAATGCTGTACTTGCACTATCTCATTCGGATTCACAACAGTTCTAAGATCGAGTTGTTCTTATAAAACCCATATTACAGATGACGAAACTGGGACTTACATTGGTTAAGTGACTTGTCCAAGGTCACACAGCTACCAAAAATGAGCGTTTGAGCTCTTGCTGCAGAAGCTTAAGCTCTGGAGGAGGAGGAAGGGAGCGGGGATGACCCTAAGGGACTGGAGGGCCGGATTCATAGGGAGGGAGTGGAAACAAATTCCTCCCTGGGAAGTCTGTAGAGGAGGGATGGCCTCTTAAAAGATGCATTTGATGGTTGCTAGTGGTGGTAGGTCCCTTACACCTCAGGTTGGTGCAGTCATGGTGCCGTCCCTGTGTCTGCCCAGTGGAGAAGACCGGGAGTCCTTAAAGGGTCACTTGTGCGGCCAAGTGCCGTGATGCAGGTTCTCCTGGATGAAATCACCAAAAGAGGTTGCAAAGTTGAACGTGGTGAAAAGTTCCCATATGTTTCCATAGGACAGGCAGCAGCTGGAGGAATGTGTCAAAGGAAAGGGCTGGGCTGGGGCAAGCTGGTCCTCTCTTGGAAACAGGCATGTTCCAGATGAATCGGAGGAAGGGATCAGGGGGAATAGCTTGGCCTTTTGGAAAGCTCCTTTCATTTATGACTTCGTTCAACACTTGGATACCTCCTCCTAGAAGCCCTCCAGCATCCTGCCAGGATGAACAAATTCTTCCTCCTCTCAGTTCCCTTAATGTATACCTTGTGGTTTTTCACTTACTCTGAACTGTGATTAGGTTTCTGTTTCCTTATTTCCTTTCAAGGTAGTAAGCTCATTAAAGGTAGAGACTATGCCTCATTCATTGCATATCTCCCCAGCTTTGCTCGAGGCTCAAAACCTTGCCTGGCTTGACAGTGTGTCCTTATATAAAACCTGGTTTTATTGTAGATATTACATAAGGTGATACTTGGAAAGTGCACCAAACCATGCTGATACATAGTAAGTCCTCCTTAAAGATTAGCTTTATGTTTGAATTGAACTTGAGCGGTTATTTATTTCTAAGACTGGAACAAGGTTCGGGAACCTGGATTATGAATTTAATGTCAGGAACCTGTATGATTATGACTCGATAGAGCTGTGGAGAAAATACTGTTTGAAGGCATTTGATGGGGGCAGCTGCAGGTCTCAGCTGAGGGCCGATTTGGAGGAAGGGTGGAGGAATGACAGGCAAGGGTACCTGTCTTCTAGTGGGATGTCTAGTGGTGTCTAACAAGTTCCAAATGGTGGCTGTTTGCTGTGCGCAAGAAGCTGCACGTGGCTGAGCTGCCTCCTTCCACCAGCTATCAGAGAGCCAGGAGGCATCGTCCCAGGGTTGCCCCAGCATGGAACTCAGGAAGAGAGGGTGAGATAATCAAGTGGGTTTGGAATCGGATACCTCTGGATTCAAAGGAGACTTAGTGTTTCCAATTATTAATTCCCTTCAGCCAGTATGCACAGGAATGTTCACTGCAGGGGCAAGTGTGTGTGTGTGTGTGTGTGAATGTACTTGTAATGGGATAGAAAAAAGATGCTTGATTTGGGAAACTTGAATGGCCTGGAACCCACTACAATGTGAAACCTATTATTTCATCTAATAATCACACAGCACAGCTGGATCTACTGACATTTTCATTACCAGTAAAGATGGCCCTAGAAACTGTTTCACCAGTCTTCTGTTCCCTCTTTCATGTTGAAAATACAATTTAAATTACATGACAGAATTGTTTTTTTACTGTGTCTTTGTTAGTGTGTCTTCCTTAATCATATTAGGTAGACTCATACTTGGTATATGGTAAAGAAAAATATTACTTTTGTGATGTTTACACGCTGAGTTAGCCACTCCCAGGGACACGGGTTACTCTGGGTACTGTCTGTGTGGAAATGTCACGATCTTCTTGTGGGGGAAGATTCTGCTGTTTCTATTTCATGGCATCTCTGGAAAGATGCATGGACCAAAATAGTCTGTAGCAAATGGTATTATATGAAGCAGGACTGAACTGTGAAGGAATCAAAGTAAATGGATCTACCAGGTTGGAGTTAGTTCATTTTAAATGGAGAAGACAGGCCTTTGTGACAAATGCCTAAACAAATTTATAGAGATATGTTATATAACATGTCATTGTATATGCATATTAAGGTATCGTTTACCTATAGTAAAATGCACAGATCTTAAGTATATAATTTGATGGTTTTTAAGAACTCATGCTCATGTTATCATCACTCAAATCAAGATGTGGAACATTTTTCATCACCCCAGAAATTTCCCTCATGTTCCTGTCCAGTTAATTTCCCTCACTCCCTGCAGAGGCAAAGCCTGTTTGATTTCTTTTGCCATAGTTATAGATTAGTTTTTTAGTTTTTTTTCTTTCTTTGGAGTTGGGATCTTGCTCTGTTGCCCAGGCTGGAGTGCAATGGTGCAATCATAGCACATTGCAATGTTAAACTCCTGACCTCAAGCGATCCTCCTGCCTCAGAACGTAGATTAGTTTTTTCTTTTCTTAAACTTTATAAAAATGAAATAAGGCAGTACTCTTTTGTATCTGGCTTTTTTCACTCTACAAAGTATTTTGGAGATTTTACATCATTGTGTGTATAATTCATTTGGTTCTTTTTTATTGTTTAGTAGTATTACATTGTATATACCTATCAGTTTGTCCTTTTGCTTGTTAGTAGATAAACATTTGGACTGTTTACCATTTGGGGGCTATTATGAATGAAGCTGTTATAAATGTTTCAGTTGCTTTGCTTGTTTGCCAATCTTTGATTTTGTCTGTTGAATTTTAGCCATTCTAGTGTATATGAGGGCAAAATGTAAGTAAGAAAACTTTGATATAGGGTGTAGCCAGTATGTATTAAGCTCTTGCCTTAGAATATACCAGACGCTTGACTAAGCTAACGTTTATGGGAATTTTTGTTTGCAGTCCTCACAACTGGACTCAGATGTCGGAAACTGAGGTTCAGAGAGTTTGGGTAACTTTCCCAAGGGTCATACCACAAGTGGCAGAAGTAGAGCTGGAACTCAGCTGTATCTGGTTCCAAAGCCCGTGTTCCTAATTCCTGGCCCAGTGGGTCCCGAAGTGGGGTCTCCAGACCAGTTGCATTGCCATCACCTGGGAACTGGTTAGAAAGGCAAATTCCCAGGCCTCGCCTTAGTCCTACTGATTGAGAAAGTTTGCGGGGGGTGGTACCCATGGGCTGTTTCAGCAAGTCCTCAGGTGATTCTGATGCTCAGTTTTGAGAACCATTGCCCTGGGGTATAGACTAAACCGGAGAAGGTGACATCAACTGAAGCAGGTGATGTGGGTTCTAGAACAAGCTCTGCCAGGTGGGTCTGTCATCTCCGGCAAATCACCCTCTTCGAGACTAAATTTCTTCACGCCAAAAATAAGTGGGTGTGCCTCTTCAGGTGCTCTGCACTCACGAAATGTTGTGCTGCCCTGAATAACCCAGACTCCAAAGGTTTAAAATGGTGTGATTGTAGTTTTCCAAACTGGTATATTATAGGTCACGCTTACATATTTTTGTAGGTGAATTTTGTGGTTTTTAAATTACTTAGGAACTGAAACTATCCTTCTGCTGCTTCTTTTTTTTTTTTTTTTTTGGCAGAATGGAGATAACAAATAAGACACAATTTTTAGAAACCAGAAAACCATGGCCAGACCCTTCCCCTCACTGTAATGAGGGAATTGTGACCACATATGGTTGAATATAGTTTTTTGTGTGGTTTTTTGTTTTGTTTTGATGTTGTGTGTGTGTTTTGACCAATTGGAATATATGACAGCAGCGCTGTAACAAAATAGTTCTGTTCTTATTTTAAAACATAGTGCCTTGTCTTGTTTCTTGGTTTCGCATGAATCTCTGGTTTTGCTTCCTCTTCTCCCCCCAGGTGGTCACAAGATTGACTGCTTTCCTTAGTGTCTTCCCAGGGAGACCTTCGTTGAGCTCCTCAGGGACCTCCTGGTGTGCTGCTAATGCTTAACAACCGACTCAGGGAGGAGGTGGACCCTCCTTTGTGGCGTGGCTTGGGAGGAGATGCGTGTAATTGGTTCTCCTAAGCCAGTAGGAGCTGGCTCCAGCACACCACTGACCCGCGGATCAGCTCCCTCCGTGCCATCTCCTTGCCCTGTTTTATGCCTCCATAGTCTCAACTATAATCTCATATCATCTTGTTTCTTCTTTATTGTCAATCTCCCCTACCACTAGAGTGGAAATTCCATGAAAACAACAAACTCATCTCTTTTGTTCACCCGTCTATTGCCCAGTGTCTAAAATAATACCCAGCCCATAATAGGTGCTCACTGAAATTTCCTGGCTGTGTGAATGCATTTTCCATTGTTTCAGAAGGTAAGTACAATGAGGTCCCCCTCTAACGTCTTTCCTCCCTGTCTTCCTGGTCATCTATTACTACTGCTTGTTTAGGATTCTCGTATGTTCACTTTCTAATCACCAGCTCTTCCAATTAGGTAACTCCTCTTGTCTACTAATTTATGCTGGCTATTAATAAATGATAAAGCTTAATGAATTCAAGTATTTCTGACTGTTGCCTCGAACTGCAGTTCAACAAATGATTCTCTAAACGTGAAATTTCAGATGTTCCGGCAGGATGACGAGGGGTGTTTCTGTTTTCTGTTGATGTGGGACCTGCTTTGTGTCAGCATCTCTTAAGAATGACACTTTACCTCTATTTTCTTACAGCATTGTCCTTGTGTACGATCTTTCCAGCCAACAGCAAATCAGATTTTTGCTGCAGAAAACAGTCCGATTTCAGCTCTCGCTGTCTCTTAAATTGTGCTTTGTGTTTATATCTTTTTTTTTTTTTAACTTCCAAAAATCAATCTGTTTTTGTTCTTGGTGCCAAAAGACCACTCTCAGAGGGATATTTTTAGGCTACACTGTGGAACACTCTACAGCTTTTACAAAAAGTAATGCCAGGATAGACAACCCAACTTGCCCATTGTTTCCGGTGGCCACCCTTTGCCATTGGCTGTGTTATTTAAAAATAGATTAACTTGACCTTCTGAGGCGATGGCATGCAGTTGGCTCACTGCGTTTGTTGGCATTCATTACCCAGCTAGTTTTGGATGGCAGGATTGATGATATCCACCAAGGGGAATTAAGTGGTTTATAAGAGAAAACATTCTGACATCTCCTTTACCACAAAGGTTTACATGAAGGATGTTGCTTTATAAACGATGGTTATTTAATGCAAAACATCACTCTCTGATGTTAGTGGTCCTTTCCTTAAGTTTGTATATACGTGTAACAGGATATACTGATTTTGTATACACTGAGAATAAAGACTGTCAAATTCGTTAAGGGCTGACATTTACGTCCTAAAAAAGTAGGTTACCACATGCCTGCCTGTCTTCATGCAGCTTGTATGTGAGATCTATAACCTTGAAAAAATCCCTGGTAAACACCAGAGCTTTGCTATGCTCCACCTCTCTGGATGTTGGCATCAAGGTAACATTTCTTGTGAATTCACAGCTGAACCCCATGGATGTCAATGATGGGCCTGTCATTTTGCCTCTGCTTTATGGTAAAGTGTCCCGTAGAGCATCCAATGTGTTCTGCATGTCAACTTTTCTGAAGGCATGTGGCAAAATTAGAAAATGTAATTTGAACAGTGTCTTTTATGATTAAATATTATATTAATAGTAATCTCTTTTTATAGCTCAGTAATTAAATAATGGAATAATCCATTATTTATAATCATTTCTATAGTCCCTGTCTCAGAGTGAAAGTAAAAGCCCTTACAGTGACTTCCAAGGCCCACTGTGACCTGGACTGTGACATTACTTCTCTCTCCCTGGCCATGGCTTGCTAGTCCCCACCTAAACATCTGACAGGCTTGCTTCCTCATGAACTTCAAGTCTTTCTCAGGTGTTGCCTTCCCAGTGGGGCCTCCTCTGACCACATTATTGAAAACCATAACTCCACTGCCCCTTGTCATTCTTTATCCTCCTCTGCTTCATTTTACTCCAGACCATATAGATCGTGTCATAGTAAGTAAGTTTCTTATTTTGTCTCTCCCTCTAGAACATAAGCTCTGAGAGGGAAGGGATGTTGTCCTGTTCCCCCACTATATCCTCAGTACCAAGAACATGCCTGGTATGTAGTCGTTGCTCAAGTATTTGTTACATGTCCGCTGTCAAATGTGAAACTAGAATAAATCTCTCCTGAGCTCAGTTGCCTCTGAAAATTGTGATCTGAAAATTTAGGTAATTTGTGATGGGTCATGTTAGACCGAGTAAGAGTTTAACATGTACAGTCTATGGCTGGGGCTAAATAGAGCTTGGCTGATTGATCTGGGAGTATACTTGAAGACAGTGAGCATTGCTGGCCTGCTTCAACTGGTCTTAATATTACGGGTTTGCAAGTAAGAACACTCGGGTCCTTGGTCTCCTGTCAAGAAGAAGAGGGAAGAATGCATTGATGTCTCCTGGGAGTCAGAGATAAGGTCACATTTAACTCGTGTCCAATTTTAGTTCTCTGCATGGAAGAGGTCCTTGACTTTAAGAGTAATTGAGTGTCCTGATTTCAGGGTTTACTTGGATTTGGGATGTGGCAGTAACAAGGGTTACCATGCGGTGGATCCAAACGAGAGTTGAGGCTACTGGGGTCACCATGAGGACCTTGTTGAGTTAGGAATAGGTCTGTGTATTGCGTCCCTTACCTAGCCAAGGCGTTGATTCTAGTCCACTTTCCTGTCAGTCCTCCACCAGTATCCTCATCTCTTAGGTTGAATCTCTAGCTGCAGACTCCAGGTAAGGATTTGACAGCAAGTGGCTTATCTGGGAGGTGCTCCCAGGAAGCACCAGTAGGGGAAGGGAGAAGTGAGATCTGAGAGCCAAAGAGGCCAGCAGAGGTGCTTTAAAGAGCAGCTCACCACTGTGGGGAAAAAATTACAGGGTGTCAGGGAACTTCGCGACCTCACCCTCAAACAGACTGTGAGAGATTCATCTGGCTCTGTGTGTAGACTTTTTCTGTTACCGTCTCCGGTGTCATGAGAATGGGTTACATAAGAGAATGACATTCTCATGGCTAGGGTATCAATCACATCATTATTGCAGACAGAGGCATTTGTGTGTGCTTTTAATGGGCCATGGTTATGTTTCCCTCAATAAGGCTAATCTTTTAGTCCGTTATGAGCCAAGACTTGAAGCTCTCTTTATGGACATTGGCATGACGGTACAATTAGAAGGCGATTACACCCTGTTCATAAGCCATGTTTCAAAATTATTGCTATGTGCAATGTTAACAGGACTGTAATGCTGCTTATAAAATAATCCACAAATATCAAATGATCGATGTGTCATAGATTCAGATTTTGGGCTCGGGCCAGCTCAGGTTGGAAGGCAGGCTTTTCCATTTGCTTGCCGGGTGACCTGGGGCAAAATAAAATACTTCACCTCTTTGAGCCAGGTTTTCCCCCTCTGAAAATGGGGGTAATAATGAGATCTACTTTGTAGGGTTGATGGAGGAATAGAATGAGGAGATATAAGTAAACCACGTGGCACAGGGCCTGGCACAGAGTGAGTGCCCCATAAATGCTGGCTTCGGTTGTTGTTTGAATGTTCCCCATTTGAAAGCACTTGGGAGAGAGGAAAGAATCTCTTGAGAGATGGAGATTGTGGTACATAGTTCTCTGGAGAGCTTTTCAAGTCTAGGAAAAAACTCTCATTTTTTTGCTTGATTCAGATGCTGTCTTTTTGAAAGGCTGATGTTGGATTAGTTCAGACAAGTAGGAAGGAGGCCTCTGGACCTCACGGTGCGTTGGTGGAGGTATGAGCTGCCTGATGTTCTCCCACGTTGTCACTGGTGATGGATTGATTCTAATAACTGTCCTTAGGTCCCAGGTTGTGGTAAAGTGTGGAGGAAGGGTAAGTTCTTGGGTGTCCCAGGCAGGTCATTACCAGGAACGATGATGCTTGAGAATGTGATTCTGTGGCCCTCTGATCTTCCTGGTACCATGTCTGGGCTCCCGCATCAGGAATGGCTGGGGAAGCAGTGAGGCTTAGTGGTTATAAGGGTTTGCAGTCAGACTGCTTGGGTTCAAATCCAGACTCTACCACTTCCCAGCTGAGAGACCATGGGCAGGTTAACCTCTCGGAGCATCAATTCTCCCAGTTGAAAAGTGGAATTATAACTATATTGTAGGGTGGTTTAAATGAGATAATGTATGTAAAACATGTAGTACTATGCTTGACTCATCATTAGTGCTCACTGAAATACCAAATTTTTTTTTTTTTTTTTTGAGACAGAGTCTCACTCTGTTGCCCTGGCTAGAGTGAGTGCCATGGCGTCAGCCTAGCTCACAGCAACCTCACACTCCTGGACTCAAGCAATCCTTCTGTCTCAGCCTCCCGAGTAGCCGGGACTACAGGCATGCGCCACCATGCCTGGCTAATTTTTTCTATATATTTTTAGTTGTCCAGATAATTTCTTTCTATTTTTAGTAGAGACGGGGTCTCGCTCTTGCTCAGGCTGGTCTCAAACTCCTGAGCTCAAATAATCCGCCGGCCTCAGCCTCCCAGAGTGCTAGGATTACGGGCGTGAGCCACCGCGCCCGGCCCTTTTCTTTTAAAGAAAGCAGCACAGGAACAGCGCAGTAGGTGAGAGAAGCGACTGCGAAAGGGTCTTCAAGCAACAAAAAATAGCTTCAGCACAAAAGGAGAGGCCGCTTCAGCTAACAAGGGAGGTTGAGTA
>CAUYSK010114362.1:0-22090 GCA_963575035.1 Avahi laniger
GGAATATTACTCAATCATAAGAAATGACGATGATCTAGTACCTCTTATACTTTCCTGGACTAAACTTAGGCCCATCATCCAAAGTGAGGCACCACAAGAGCAGAAGAACAGGATCCATTTGTACTCGCCATCAAATTGGTACTAACTGATAAACACTAGGGTGATCACATGGCAGAAATACTCTCCAGGGATTAGGGGGATGGGGGGAAAATCTACAACTAAAGGACACGGGGAGCTCTAAAGGGAGGGAAGGGCACGCCTTTAACCTGCATTTGGGTGAGGCAAAGACATAAAGTGTAACTAGAATGTTTGTACCCTCACAATACCTTGGAATAATAATAATAATAAAAAAAACCTTGACCTTGTGTCCTGGTTAAAGACTACATCAACCCTGACGGACAGGACAGGCTTATGGTTAGCATGAGTAGAAAGAAAGGTAAAACAAACAAACAAAAAAAACCTTCTTCATTCAGGAGAAATTGACCTCAATGATGTTTACCTTTGAAAATCGGCAAACCAAAGTAGGAATTTATTAGAGCTACGTAGGTGTGATAAGGAAATCATCATAATAGTCATAATATCATGGTTCACACAAAACATGTCAAGATATATACTAAAAATCCTCCACTGAGTTAATGTTGAAATTCATTGCTCCAAATTCCAGTGCTTTTCCAAAAGTGTGGTTCTTTTTCAAAATAAAAAAAAAATATATATATATATATATACCCTGTTTGGAGTTTGGTAAGCTTCTTGGACATGTGTAAATCTGGAAAATTTTCAGTCAATATTTTTTTAAGTATTTTTGCCTCATTTTATCTCTCCTCTTCTTTTTGGATTTCAATTACATATATATGAGACTGCTTGAAACCAAAGGTAATTTAATCTCTGTTAATATTTTATTTCAATCCTTTTCTCCCTTGTGTCAGTGTGAATATTACTATTGTCCTGTCTTCAAGTTCATTTGTTCTTTCATATTTACTAATCTGCTTTTAATTCCATGCAATAAATTTTGTTTCAGACATTATATTTTTTAGTTCAATGATTTGTATTTGATTTCTTTTGTAAAGTTTATTTTTCTTTCCTGAAATTTCCCACTCTTTCACCTAATATACCCATCTTTTCCTGTAGATTAACATAATTTTCATAGTTATTTTGAATTTGTTGTCTCCTAATTCTAACATCTAGGTTGACTGTAGTTCTGTTTCTATTAACTGCTTTTCTCTTAATTATGGATCACATTTTCAAGCTTCTTTACCTCACTATTAATGTTTTTTTTTAAATATAGATTCTAGACATTGTAGATGTTACATTGCAGAGACTGGATTCTGTAATCTTTTTCTGACAAGTGTTAAGTTATATTCTGTGACCAAGAACTTGGTCTTATGAAGGCATGGATTTAGGTTTTGTTAGGGTGGGTCTATTTTAGTTTTACCCTCTGTCTAGGGTATAATCTTTGTTTCAGTTTCTGTATGCTTTCTATTGCTTTTCAACACTTTTAAATCATTGTTGTCTTGCTGGTTTTATTTTGTCTGAAGTTTATAATTGTCAAAATATATATTAATATAAACTACCAGAATTTGGGAATTTCCAATTGTTTACTGTCCCATCAAAGTCCTTACCCTGACATAAAAAATCCTTCATTAATTTAATCCCTGTTAGTTCTCTGATATCACCTCCCAACCAATGGACATTTGGAATACATATTCCACACTGCCAACTATTATGTCTTGTACGTAAAAGACAATTCTTGTTTGGTGTTTGATATATTGTTTCATATATTTTTTTCCAACCTGGACCCTGGCCTATATCGATTATCCTTTTTCTTCATAACCAAGTCAAAACAGTGGATCAATTGACTAACACATGTGTGCCCATTAAGCATTTGACATTTTAAAATAAAATATATAGAAAAAAAAACAAAACAGAAAAACTACAACCTGAATATTACTCATAAGCAACTTTAAATGTGTGGATGACATCACAAAAGTGGGAGCATTACAATTTTTTTTCCAACTGGCAATGGCAATAATGGTCTATTATAAATAAAAACAGTAGAATGCCAACTAAGAAATGGAAAAGGACTGACAGTTACAAAATCATCATTTTCACAACCATCATAATAGTAACTTATTCAGGAAAACTCTACCAGTGTATTCTAATTGTTTTATTGAATGGGAGTATGCTGGGGAGAAGGATATATTCTCAAAATATCTACCTATAGATTACTAATTTGTTACTTACAAAGGGAAAAAAGATTCCTCTATAGTGAAGAAATTTGGTAGACACAACTTAATCTATGGTAAAGGAGTACATTTAAATACCACAAGAAGAACCTTTTGCTGTTTCTGGTAATAAATAAATGTCAACGTCTATTCAACTGAAACTGAAGACTAACCCCATCAAATGGCTGCAATGAAATTGACCTGGATGGAACAGTTAGTAATTCTGCCGTGACTTTTTTATTTTTCAAAGTGCTCATAGTTGTATTTTTTAGTTGATTTATTATATGTCATTGAGCAAACCACACAAAGCCTTAGTTGACATTTATTGGCTATAGAGTATATAGTGTCAAAAAAGTTTCAGTTATCACATGTTTAAAAGCCTTAATTCCCCTTTTATAATTATGTTGACATTTCAAGGAAAGCACCATAAAATAAAGAGTCCTGTTGAGATAGACACGTGCTGTATTTTAGAGTGTTAAACCTTTGGCAAGGATAACCTCAAATAAATAACACCAGCAGTTGGGCCCAACAGCAAGCATATGTGCATGTCCCTCCTACATACCCTTCATTGATGATTGCTATTCAATTACTAGGCTAGTTTTTCTTTTTCTTTCTTAGTAAAACTTAGTAGCAAATTTAAGGAGTTCCTATGAATATTGATACTAAAAGGTATTTTGGGGATTTTGCTTGTTTGGTTTCATTATTATTCCTCAGCAAGTTAAAGACCAGAGTTCCTCCTTATGAAAATGAACATGAAAACTATTGTAACCTTTCTGCTATATAAAAGGCCTTCATTATTAATTGGATTGTCTCACACTTGTATTTAGCAGGACATTTGATTAGACAGACAATCTGCGAGTATCCTGTCCGCTCTGTAAAAATTGGTCTCTCTAACATTCAAGATAGTCCTATGGACTAAAAGTAAAGACAGGAAAGAGTAGGAAAGAGAGAAATTCCTTATACAAGGTGAACCAATGTTATTATAGGAGCTAGTCATTATAAAAATTAGGTGACACCAAGTTATTTACCTCCTTATTTCCTTGAGCATCCTCATTAATTAAAAAATATGTACAAGATATATATTTCTAACAAAAAGTCTTAACATTGAGTAATTACTGCTATTATATATATATATGTGTATGTATGTATGTGTGTGTATATATATATATATATATATATATATATGAGACAGTTTACATATATTGTAGGGCAAGAAATAATTTTTCCTCTACTCTTAGTTCTTTGCTGTTATGGACTTCTGTAACAAAAGACAGATTAACAAGAGAAAAACCAAAGTTTATTGACATGTATATTCCATGTGTACATGGGAGATACCCATGGAATGAGTACTTCTCCAAGTGGTAGCTTAGAAGTACAGCTTGTATAGCATTTCAACAAAGAGCACTAGATTTTTAGAGAAGTGACAAGACAAAGGCAAAGGCTTTGAGTTTCCATGGATAGCAAATTGTGGGAAGGCAAATAAACAGTAGATAAAGGTTAGTTAATAAAGCTGGTTAATGGAGATTCCTCCAGTGCTATCTCCATGCTGATTAGGGTCTAAAGCTGTCTTTTGTGATCAGTTCTGTCCTTCCTGGTGAGAGGGGAGGAGGACAACTTTGTTTTGGTAAATCTATATTCTGCTTTTAGGCAAATAGGAGGAGAGCAGAGGGATTTTCTTGTGTCTGTTTCTTCTCAATTGCCTTCAGCTCAAAATAATCCTTATGCCATAGTGGCATATTGTGGGGTGACATATTCTGGTTTCCTACAATATTCTCATTTAATTCTAGAAATAGCCCTATGAGATGCACTCTCATTATTCCTGTTTTACAGGTGAGGGTATTGAGGGTAAGAGGTTTTCTATAATTATTTAATATGTGACCTAGTAGTACTAAAATCTCATAGTCTAAATCCAGATCCTGTGCTCTTCATTACTCTGTACTATAGATTTTGGCAAGAATACTCATACTCTAGCAGTTTACTTTCTGTTTACTATACATTCAAGTTTAGAAAACAGATATTGAGAATAACAGATCTAAGAAAGCCTAATATATACACAAATCTTAAATAATAATGTCAACAATAACTAACAAAAATCGAACAGTTAAAGCTTCCAGCTAAAACACTCAGTATTTTATCAGGTAACGGCAGCCAAATTCTTTAACGAAAAGTATATTCTTAGAACAATGACAAACTAAGTTTATCACCCAAGAATGTAATTTTTGTGTGAGCACAAAGTGAAAAGCATGTAAAGAATCAATATGAGGAGACTTTGACATATTTCTCTCAATATTTGATGAGTAAAGGATACAGAAACTAAGTAAGGTAATGGAGCATCTGAATAGTGTAATAAGGACGATCTAATACAGTTTTTCTCTGAATGGTGTGGGATGTGAATAGATGCTATAATAAAAAAGAGTTTCATGGTCAAATATATTTGGTAAATACTAAAAAGTTAAATGAATTTTTTAATTGCAGGGATTCACAGGCTTTTAATATACTAATATGTATTAAAAAGCACCCAGAAATAGATTGAATTGGCCATGTTTCCCACAAATATTTGGAAAACTTATAATTTATTTATTTCCCCCAGCTTTATTGAGGTATAATTGACAAAAATTGTACATAGTTAAGGTATAAAATGTGATGTTTTAAGTATATATTATGAAATGATTACCACAATTAAGCTAATTAACATATCCATCACCTCATATAATTAGCATTTTTTTGTTATGAGGATATTTAAAATCTACTCTCTTAGCAAATTTCAAGATTATGGTACGTTAATATTAACTGTAGTTACCATGCTGTACATGAGATCTCCAGAACTTATTAGTCTTAAAACTGAATGTATACTTTTTATTTTTTAATGAAACACCTTAAGTATCACAGAATATATCTTGAGTACCACAAATCACTGAAAAAAAATGTATGTATATATATGACTCCATAACCAGAAAACAGAGAATACACCTTATTTTTGAGTGTCCATGGAACATTTCCAGGAGTAACCATGTAATAGGCAACAGAGAAAGTCTCAATAACAAACAAACAGAAAAAGGAAGACTCATGTCCTGGACTTGCAGGTAGGAATACTGGATTGAATGTATGTATCCATTTTTGTTCATTCCCAGTCCCCAATTTTGTCCCCCCACATACAAGTTATAAAGTTTGGATTTTTTAAAGCCATAAAAGCAATAAAACTAGAAGGAAAATGGATGGGTGATAAATGGCTTAATGAACTGGAGAAAACTGAATCCAAATCTACAGGTGAGAAAAGTCTACAGCCAATCCAATTAACACCACAGAATCCCACAAGACTAAGGAATCGGCAGCAACAAATGTCTCTGGAAATGAAGAGGAAGAGGATTGTAAAATAAGGAGAATAATTTGAAAACTTTCTTAAGAAATAGAATCACGAAAAAATTTCCCATCCCAGTAAAAGAAAGAAGGTTCATTTTTGGAGTATTTAAAACAGAAGTCCTCTGTATAGGAGAATAGCAGGGACAATTGTGTGGGGTTAGCATACTGAACATAAAGGGGACTGAAAGAACAATTGCTTCCGTTGCTGAGCAATTCCCTCCCAACCACTTCAACCCCTCTGGCTTCAAAAAGGTTGGCAATATTTACCCACAGTCAGGAAATGCAAAGCAACTTCCCTGTAGAAACTGGCCAGAGAACAAAGTCAAGATACAGGTTGAGTATCCCTTGTCTGAAATGCCTGGGGACTAGAAATGTTTCAGATTTCAGATTGTTTTCAGATTTTGGTACAGTTCCACAAACATAATTAGATATTGGAGATGGAACCCAAGTCTAAATATAAAATTCATTTATGTTTCATATATATGATATACACATAGCCTGAAAGTAATGTTATGTAGTATTTTTAATAATTTTGTACATGAAATAAAGTTTGTGTACATGGACCATCAAAAAGCAAAGGTGTCACTATCTGAGCCACCCACGTGGGCAATCTCTGGTTGTTTGACATCACCCTCATTTGTGACTCTAAACTTACATGCTACCAATGAGGAATCATTTTCTTACACTTATTTACAGATAAGTACTTAACAGTAAAAAATATGACATGCCATTAACACAGTGAAAAAATAATATGTGTAAGGTAACTAAGCAGCACAGTAGCATCACCAGAACACCTGTATCAGCTGTTAAACAACAGCAACAACAAACAACAGCAGGCCTTCGGTCTCCCTCTATGATGCTGTGTTTTGATTTATAGGTTACCAGACACTGTATTTTATTTTCTTTGCTAAGAGTCTGGGCATGTGTGAAAAAGATACATTGCAGCTGAAGACAGCTGGGAGGGTCTTTTTTCCCTTGAAGATGCTAAATAAACTATATGTTGTGCACCCGCATTTTGACCCATCACATGAGGTCAGGTCAGGTGTGGAATTTTCCATTTGTGGCATTATGCCAGTGCTCAAAAAGTTGCAAATTTTGTAGTATTTCAGATTTTCAGATTAGGAATGCTCAGCCTATAATGACATCAGTAATTCCCAGAAAATTAGCCCAGTCAATTTAAAGTTGGGCTTAGATTTTCAAATCAGAATTTTTATTCTCCACTTTCAAAGATTATTTGATATTTCAGGAAAGCTTCTAAAGAAGACCAAAGGAAAAAAATACATCTTAGAGGAGATGGTGACTTTTCACAAATAAGAAATCTGAGAAACATACTATGAAAAAGAAAAGATAGTTTTAAAGTGCTTTAAGAAATTTTTTAAAAATATAGAAATTTTAAAGTGTATGAAGATAAAGTTTAAGAAATCACCCAAAAAAGAGAGCATGTAGGAAATGAGATGGAAATTAGGAGAGAAAATATAAATAAAATTAACAGAGAAATCCAGGAAGTCCTATATCTGAACGATAGGAATTTCAGAATAAGATCAGAGAGAAAATGGAGGGGAAGCAATCGTAAATAATTAAAAAATATTTTCCAAAAATAAAGGACATGACCAAAGGGGCTGCCGGGTGCAGCAAACAACATTTGAGATAAAATACACAGACAGCCAGGCACATTATTATTCAATTTCAAAACACTGAGAGCAAAGAAAAGATTTTGCAAGCTTCCAGAAAGAAAGGAAAAAGTCACACACAGAATATCAGGCTTCAGGACGACATTCAACTTCTTAACAGTAACATTAGAAATGAGAAAACAGGGTAGTTACCGACCACCCAAACGAACCGTCAGTCAAGATGAGGTTTAAAAAATGTCATCTTAAGAACTTCAAGATCACAATTATTTCTCATAGGCTTTTTCCCAGTAACCTACCAGGATATACATTCTACAAAAATGAGAGAGAATATTTTTTAAAAGAGGAAGGTGTGATATGCAAGGCATAAGAGATCCAAAACAGAAGAAGAGAGATGAACAAAACCCCAAGGAAGACGGTGAAGGAAGATCCCAGGGCAACTTCTGGGCAAAAGTGGAGAGAGAGCCTAAACTGGGATCCATGAGAAAGCTTCAGGTGAGCGTTCTCTGAGAAGATGAAATAAATTGAACACCAGGTGTTTCAACCTTTGGAAGAGATTTTGTTTAAGTTAGTGCAAAATTTTCTTTCTTAAAGAAGAAAACTTAAGAACACTTTTCTAGATGGCTCAGTTCTATCTAGCATTGTCATAGTCTTGATAGAGCAAGAACTGAATGTTAATCAAACCCAAATTATGATATAACTATATTTACTGGTTGGGAAGGGTGTGTGAGGGTGTTGAGAGTCTGCGTGTCGAGGGGCGGGGGGAGATAATTCTCATCTTCCATAGTGGAAAGTCCAGAGAAAGCACCTTTAAAACTGAAAAATTAAGAAACAAAAATAAAAGTATGCTATTTAGCGCTATGGAGGTACGTACTGAAAGAATCAGCTGAAAAAGTTAAAAGCAGTTGTTTTTGTGGAAAAGTAATTGAAGGGAGGGGCAGGGGATTGTTGTTAATGTGCTTGCTTTAAATAAATCTCATACAGATGCTCCTCAGCTTACAGTGGGATTATGTTCTCATAAATCTCATCATAAGTTGAAAATTTATTGAGTTGAAATGCATTTAATATATCTGGCCTATCAAATATTATCACTTAGCCTAGCCTAGCTTAAAGGTATTCAGAACACTCTCATTAGCCTACAGTTGGACAAAATCATCTAACAAAAAGCTTATTTTATAATAAGGTGTTGAATATCTCATGTAATTTATTGAATACTATATTGAAAGTAAAACACAGAATGGTTGTATGGGTATTCAAAGTACAGTTTCTACCGAATGCCCATCGCTTTCACACCACTGTAAAGGAGAAAAATCATAAAGTGAACTGTTACTAAGTTGGGGACTACCTATACAAGTATGAAACTCTTTATGTGCATGAATAACTGTTTAAACTATTTTAAATATCTCGTTTTTCTTTTACTATACATCTAGAATAAATAAGAGTAAAATAAAAAACAACAGCAGTAATCAAAAACCATCTCACTCGAAAATTTAAATATACTGTCCTAAACAATTCAAGTATTTGAGAAAATAAAAATCATTATTACAGGATATATAGAAAATAATGAGACAAATTTATTTCAAAACTTATGCCATGGGCCAAAATTATATTTAGAGGAAATTTTATAGCTTTATGTATTTTTGTTATTAAAAAATAAGTTATGCATTTATTTCAAGAAATTATAATAATGAAAATAAACCTAAGAAAGCAAAAAGAAGGACTCAACAAAGATATAAGCAGAAAATAATACATTAGAAAACAAATACAGTAGAAGTAAAAACATATGAAATCTGCCTGCTTGGGGAAAATAAATCAGTAAATAATTTAATCAAATAAGGAAGATAATGCATATTTAGAAAATTAGATATGAGAAAAAGGAAACAACCACAGATACAAAAGATATAAATATATGAAATCAGAAAATTCTATAGTAATGAATTTAAAATCTAGATAAAATGAAACTTTCTAGCTAAATATGAATCACAAAAGTAACTTAATTAAACCAGTAACAATGAATATAATTAGAAAATTGGTCAAAGATTTACCCTGCAAAAACATGTAAAGACCAGATGGCTTAGTAAAGAATTCTTACAGACTTCAAGAAAAAGCTATTTCTGATGCTTAGAAATTGTTCCATATTATAAAAAAAGAAAGAAATACTTCAATTTCCTTTTTTTAAGAAGTCAATACACTGATGCCAAAATCTGACAAACATAATACACAAAGATAAATTTTAAACAGTCTCATATATTAATATTAATGTAAAATTTCTTTGACTTTACAATTTATACCTGTTTATATCAATAAAAGCCACATAATGTTTAAGAGTAAAATAACAAAAGCATTTGAATTAAAGTAAGAAAAAATAAAAGGCTGTTTGTTATATTCTCTATTATTTAAAATTTTCTATGCCTACTGATTAGAATCTCTGGGGGTAGAAGCAAGAATCTGAATTTTAATAAGTTTTGATGTAATTTTGATATACCTTGAAGTTTGAAATCCATTAAAGTGTGCTTGAAATTTATAATATATCGCAATAACATATTTCACAGAATCATGAAAAATAAGATATGTCAACACTGTGAAAGAAGGTTCTTCATAAAGTAAATGTGAAGTTGCTATTGATTTGTATGTAAAAAAATCATTCTAGTTTTTAAAAATAAAGTATTCCTTTTAAAATTTTGTTTTAGAAGTAAGTACTAGCCAAATCAATCAAATAAAAGAATTAAAATATGATATGGAAATATTGCATAAAAGGGAGAATCACAATTTTCATTTTATGCAAATTGTATGATTGTATCTATGGAAATCCAAGAAAATCAACTTCAAAAATTATTAGAAACAATAGCAAGGTTCAGAAAACTGTCCATTCATAAATTACAATAGTCAGCTAAATCTATAATGAAAGAAAATGACATCAAAGTTAAATACATAAAATATTAGGAATATATTCAACAGAAAATGAGCAAGATAAATTTGAAGAAAATTTTAAATCCATCTATAGATATATATTTTAAAAAGACTTATAAATAAGAGACATGTATCCTTCCTTGGATAAAACAGACATACTATTTTTAAAATGTCAATTATCTTTAATTAATCAACAATCCAATGCAATCCCCAACAAAATCCCAGTGAAATATTTACAAAAATTTTGAGGAAATAAATCTAAAGTATTTCTAAAAGAAGAAGCATGTGAGAATAGCAAGTCCAATGTCGAAAAAGACTAATGGGGAAGGTTGAGCTACCACATATGAAAATATAACAAAGCATTAATTCAATGAAGTACTGATGAAGGAAGAGCCAAACAAAATATAGAGCAGAATAGAACGTGTCCTTTCTTATCAGTGTGGAAAAGGTGATAGAGTGGACACTTGTTTTCCCCCCTTTGACTTTTCTAACAGAACCCAGATTTTTTGTTGTGGCATTCACTCCTTCTCCACACAGTCAATGTGCTTTTAGAACATCTGACCCTGCCATAAGCTCCCAATGTGGATGCTGATTGACATAAGTCCATAAAGGCACCCGGTACATTCCTTCCGCGGTCACTCAGTGTCCTGAATGGGGAGAGCGTGTAATCTAAAGCAATCTAGTAGGCATGACTCTCAGAAGCATTCTCTCTGTCCTTGTCGACAGTGTGTCATAAAGATGTGAAGCTTAGAATTATAACTAATTTGCCTCAAAGACAGAGGCTGATCTTAGGACAAAGCAGAAACTCCATGCAGCATGTGGGTCTACTAGAAGAACCAATGCTTAATTCCATCTGAATTCTGGACTTCCAATTACATGAGTCAATAATCTCCTTCATTTATTTATATTTTTTAAATTTCTCCACGTTTGAAGAAAATAATTGCCTTTTTTATTGGACTCAGATTGAATCAGAATATCGGTTACTTGAAACTTAAATCATTCTGAGTGATGCACGTTTATTATTCAATAACTTGTATTTGGACAACTAGCTTTCCACCTTGTTCCTTATAATAAAATAAATGTCTGTTGAATCTAGTTTTAAAAACCCAACAATATGCTATTAGAAAATATGAACATGAAATCCCTTTGCAAAGTTAGAGCTAGACAAATGTTATGAGTTGGACAATGATATTGACAATTCTGACCTTGCATAGGTCTAGGCTAATGAGTATGCATGTGTCTTAGTTTTTAATCAAAAAGGTTTAAAAAGTAAAAAAAAAAATACATTTTTAAATAGAAAAAAGCTCATGGAATAAAAATATAAAAAAGAAAATATGTTTATACAGCTGCACAATATATTTATATTTTAACCAAAGTTTTATTACAAAACAGTCAAAAAGTCTAAAAAATTTAAAAGTTTATAAAAAGTTACAGAAAGCTAAAGTTAATTTATTATTGAAGAACAAAACTTTTTATAAATTTAGTGTAGCCCAAGTATACAGCACATATAAAGTCTACAGTAGTGTACAGTAATGTCCTAGGCCTCACATTCACCCACCACTCACTCAATGACACAACCAGGACAACTCAAAGTCCTGCAAACTCCATTCATGGTAAATGCCATCTAATGGTGAACCATGTTTTTTTCTCTTTATTTTATATGTCATATTTTTATTGTACTTTTTCTATGTTTAGATAAGTTTACCATTGCATTACAATTGCCTACAATATTCAGTATATTCAGTACAGTACCATGCTATACAGCTTTGTAGTCTAGGAGGAATAATCTATACCATATAGCCTAGGTCTGTAGTAGGCTATATCATCTAGGTTTGTGAAAGCACATTCCATGACGTTTGCACAATGACGAAATTGCCTAACGCATTTTTCAGAATATAGCCCTGTTACTTGGCAACACGTGATTGTATCTTGTGAATGGTTTTAGTGTCTAATAGCATTTGACCCTGCTTTCTTGTACACTTAGCTTTATGTTTTAATTTTACAACATTTAACAGATATACCATTTATTCAGATTATTTTTCTTGGAATTGCCTAATCATAAAGCTGTTGAAGTTTGTGAGGATCTGAATCCAATTTGAATTGTAAATAGATAAGAACTGAAATAAAATCTTCACATCAAACTAGGAGAATACGGTATATTAGGTGTTCTGGTGGAAAAGGCAACTTTCATAATGCAATATCTAACAATATTGGAGAAAAAAATCTAAGACATGGTGAAATAAAGTATCTTAGTCTCTTCATGCTGCTATCACAAAATCCCTTAGACTGAGTAATTTATAAACAACAGAAATTTATTGCTCACAGTTTTAAAAAGGCTGGAAAGTCCAAGATCAAGATGCTAGCAAATTCAGTGTCTGGGGAGGGCCTATTCCTCATAGACTGTGCCTTCTATGTTTTCTCACGTACTGAAAAAGTCAAAAGAGGTCACTCGAGCCTCTTTTACAAGGGCACTAATTTAATTTATTAAAGTAGAACCCTCATGACTTAATCACTTCCCAAAGGGCCTACTCTTAATATTATCACATTGGATATTAGGTTGCAACGTATGAATTTAGGGGGGACACCAACATACTTTATTTTGCAAATAAAGCGTTTAAATTCCTTCATTCCCCTAAATATATTTAAATATATATATATATATATATATATATACACACTATGTGCTACATACTAGTGATATAGTATCAAACCATTTAGGGTTGGGGAAACTGAGGTCTTCTGATTGCCAGATTCTTCTTTTTTAAGCACCAAAGGAGGCAAGAATAGTTTCATCTTTCTCTGCTGCACCCTTTTAATAAAAGGATTTGCTCTGCAAAATTTGGATTAAGTCAAAAGGCCACACTCTAGAAGGCCACATTTTGCCTTAAAGCCACAGCTTCCCCATCCCTCCACGGTGTTAGTTTGGGCATATTCATTTTTAGTAAATAACTGAAAACCTCTGAAGAACTTTATAGTTCTTAAAAATAATTTGTTTCCTAAGCAATTTACATTTTCAGAAGGTTGTTGTTGGTGTGCTAAGGGCAACTGCAAAGCCAAACACACACACACATACAATTTTGCACATTAAACATCCCCACATTTAGTTTTGCCAAGCTTTTTCTGTTTTATTATTATTATTATTATTTTTATTTCAAAATATTATAGGAGTACAAATGTTTTTGGTTACATGTATCAATTTTTTATGCTTGAGTCAGGGTTATAAGTGTGCCCATGACCAGGGTAGTGTTCACTGTACCCATTAAGTAGGTTTTCGCCCACTCCCTCCACTCCCCTCTCCCCTGTTTGATTTCCACTGAGTTTTACTTCCCTCTGTGCACATGCGTGCTCATCAGTTAGTTCCAATTTAATTTTCTAAATGGAGATCTGAGGATAGGAAGTAGCTCAGGACCATTAAACTCTATGCCTTTCATATCACACCAGAGATTTCCATTTCTGATGTCAGAATGAGGAATTAGTAGAGTAAACGTGGAAATACTGTAACCCTCTCAGACCCAGCCACAGCACCTGTTTATACTGAGGAAGCCTTGCTTTATTCCCTCTTCCTGTTGACCAACATGGCATTATTCAATTTATAATTTTCCTAGCAGCCCAGCTTTGTCCCTTGGATACTGATGCAAAAATGCACCTGATTATTACTGAGGGTAATGTGTGGTGGGATGTGTGGTATCCTGCAATGAAGAGACATTCTCTGTCCAGACCCATCCTTGGTGCTGGTGCATGTTGTTGAGTCTCACATAACAACTTTCAGGAGTTGAAATTCATCACAGCTCTAAAAGGCATCCATTTCATCCTGCTGCCTTCGGTAGGGTAATATCTCTATGGCACCACATAGTATGAATTATCATCTTAAAAGATTTTTAAGAAAGACTCTGTAAATTTTAAAAGGTTTTTATGTTTTTAAAATACATTATTTTATATATTTAGCAGTAGCTAACATTTATTGACTCTTACTATGTGCCAAGGACTATGCTATGTACAATGCACTATGTGTTTATTTATAAATACTATGTGCCACATACTATGTATGTGATCTCATGTCACTGGGCCTAGAGGTATTATAGCTGCCCACTTCTAGATAATTTACCTTCCTTCCCTCCCTCCCCCAACCAACACTGAATGTTATGTCATCAGATTATACTACCATTTACTGCTCCTTCTGGAAGTATTTTACAGGCTTTGGGATCATTCCCCCTAATTCCGTGAAGATTTTGGCTCCTGACTCACTGCAGCTGATCATTGAACAACACTGGTTTGAGCTATGTAGGTCCACTTACGCATGAGTTTTTTTTTTTTTTCTTCAAACAAACTGAACATACTGGGGGCTGACTTTTCCTATACTTCGGTTTTTAAGGACCAACTTCTAGACTTGAGTATGTGCAGATTTTGGTATACACAGGGGTCTTAGAACTAATCCTCTGAGTCTACCAAGGCATGACTATATTGTGCACTACAATATTACTCATGTCATAATTCTTAGTGATGTCTTTAAATGTTTGGATTCTAAGTTTCTGAACCTCTTCTCCTTAGATGATCTTGTCTTCCAACTACTCAGCCATTCCCTCCTGTGGTTCATTCCCTAGACCCTTCCATAATCTCAATTTCATGCATCTTGAACCATCACTGTCAGTATTTCTCATTCTCTGCTGGGAGGATCCCAATTCCAAATATCCTTCAACCACGCTAGCTTCAACCATCCACTGATTCCACCACCTTTTCACTGTCTGTTACCTGTCTCATGTCCCTACATATTTCTTTGTCCAATTTAAATACTATGGCCCATGATTGTGATCACTCTTTTTTATGTGCACTTTCCCTTCCTTCTTCTCATTTACCTGGCAAAACATCAACCCTATTTAAATCCAACACTCTAATCTCACACGGACACCGCTGAACATAGTGAAGAAAAACACATCTATGCTGACTGTCCTGACTTTAAATTCATAACCACTTAACCTGAAGTCAGACTTTAATGTTGTCCTTCAATCTTTATCTAGTCTCTCTTGCTAGTCCATTCACTACCCCACCCTCCTAAATGGCCATCACATACAGTTTTTTTTCCACACCCTCAAAATCTTTATATTCCTTACTCCCAGCTGATGACCTTGCTCCCTTGATCACTAAGAAAGTAGAAGCAATATATGCTCCTAGCAACACATCTACCTACTTACCTGTGTACATCTATGCCCTTGTATTCTACTTACAAAGTCTATTACTATGGAGGAACTGATCATAATCCTACTCATGTGCAAGCCTCTACCTAGAACTACTATCCTTTCTTACCCAAAGGCATTGTTTCACTAATTCTCGATTCTTTCTTCCACATCAAGTTTCTGTTAAGTTCATACTCTCTATTGGATCATACCCATCAGCAGTTCCAGTTCCATGGCTTTAAAGAATACATGTAAGACCATATCTATAAATTATAAGTCTTTTCGGGTTCTTACACCTGAATTTCCAGTCTGTACTCCCAAATTCCTTCCTGATGTCTCCTTTTAAATATCTGTGGGGATCTCAAACCTAATCTATCTAAAATAAAACTCCCGAATCCCACCCCAAAATTTGTAAATTCCATAATTTTCTCCATCACTGTAAATAACAACTTCCTTCTTCCTCAAACAAAAAATCTTATAGTCATCTTTAACATCTCCTTTTCTCTCTCATTCCACATTAAATCCATCAACAAGTCCTCTTGCTTTACCTTTAATTTATATCCAGAATCTGACCACTTCTTACCACCTTCACTGCTACTACCCTTGTTCCAGCTGCAACCTATAAGGCTACTATTATCCCCTGAGTGATTGTAGTAGCCTTCTTATAGGTCTTCCCGGTTCTGCCCTTGAATCCTTTTTCTATTCTCAAGATAGTAGGCTGGGTGACCCAGTTAAAATCCAAGTGAAATCCTGTTACTACATTGTTCATTGCTCTACGTAATCTGGCTCCCTCCTTCCATGAACTCCTCTCCAGACTGGGTCTCCTCCCAATTCACTGAAAATGTCAAGTAGGCCTCAGGGACATTGATTGCACTTGCTGTGCCCCCTCTGTGGAATGCTCTTCTCCAGATATGCACATTGTTTTCTATCTCACTTATCTATTCAAGTGTCATTACGCTAGAAGATGATTTCCCTAATCACCTTATATAAAATAGTAATCTCATTCGCACCCAACTTTCACATCTCCCATCCTTCTTACTGGCTTTACTTTTCTCTGTGGCACTTATCACCATCTAGTATATTTTATATTTACTTGTCTATTTGTTTACTCTGCCCCATCACCACTAGAACATAAATTTCATGAGAATAGGACGTTGGTTTTATCTTCTTTATCCTTATTCTTTAGAATAGGTTCTGCCTCTTAGTAGGAGCACAATAAACACTTGTTGAATAAATCATGTATCTGATTTAACAGTAAAATAATCCTATGAGGTAGATAACAATAACGTTTTCATTTAACAGATGAAAAAACTGGGCCTCAGAAAGAATAAGTCATATTGCCAAGTCAGAAAGGTAGTCATTTTCTGTACATGGGTTTGAACTCAGATCTGCCTGATTGCAAATTCCGGACTCATCATCACTATGCTATTTATAAGTTCTTTCTTAACAACAAACATCACTTTGCAAATATTTAATCATGAATTCATATTTTGTAAGTAAACACAACTTTTTCAATCATTTACACATTTTTTTCTTTAATTTCACTCTTCTTTGATGTCAATCGAGTTGTCCTTCTAGGCAAAGTTTGATCACCTACTTGAAAGGATTTTGGAAATTAAAGTGAGAAAAATAAGGTATAATGCTTGATACATAATAGGTACTCAGTAAATACCAGTTTAATTTTTAAAATATCTGTGTACTACTTCAGTGATTCTGCCATTCCAAAGAGGTTATATGTACTGTCTTTTTGGTAATCCTTTTCGGCATTTAACAATTCTCTTTAGAGGATAGTGTTGTCCTTTTTCCAACTGGGTTTTGGTCAAGTGGGCATTGGTAATTGTATCATTTCTCCAAGTGAATACCATGTATGCAATACCTTTTTACTTTTGCATTCCAACATGTAGGAAATAAGCAAAATAAAACTCAAATTTCTCTTCTTGTGGTTAGCTTACAAAACTGTTGAATGTACCTTATCATTTTTTCTTTATTCCTCTATAAAATGAAAACTATTTCTTCTCCAAGTGTAACAATGTTCTTTTTTTGTGTGTGAACATGCATATTTAAGTGTTTTGAAGAAATATTCTCATCTCCACACTGTTGTTCACATTAAGGAAAGATGAAAAAAACTCTCAATTCCCACATTAGAGGTGGAATTTTAGGGATTAGAATGAGTCAAGATTCCAGATGCTTAATTTTTCTAGGCTTCTAAAAACAGTATAACAACATGCATGCATATATAATACATGTCACATATACTCAAGCAAGGAGTGGAAAGGCTAACTGTCCTATATTCATCCTTCCACACTGGTGCTGCTTGTGCCTGCTGGAGGGACCAATCTGAGTTTCGTTGGAATATTTGGAGTAGGTAATTGATCATATTAACCTTGTTTTTTTTCTAATTTTTTATCTTTAATGTGGAAAGAATAAAATTCCAAAGTTACTCTGAATTATTAGTTTTAAAATATAATACCTACCTTCCAATTGCACCAGTTCTAGGTAGCATCAAATAACTAGAGATGAGAGAAAAGCCTGATACTTCTCACAGGTCTATTACTTTCGGTACCCCAAAGATTATTTCTCAAGATTCAGGTGGGGCCCAGTGGCTCATGCCTGTAATCCTAGCACTCTGGGAAGCTGAGGGGGGAGGATGGCTTGAGGTCAGGAGTTCAAAACTAGCCTGAGCAAGAGCTAGACCCCCATCTCTACTAAAAATAGACAGAAATTAGACAAACAACTAAAAATATATAGAAAAAATTAGCTGGGCATGGTGGTGCATGCCCCGTGTGTCCCAACTACTTGGGAGGCTCAGGCAGAAGGATTGCTTGATCCAGGAGTTTGAGGTTGCTGTGAGCTAGGCTGACACCACAGTACTCTAGCCCAGGCAACAGAGTGAGACTCTGTCTCAAAAAAAGAAAAAAAAAAGATTCAGGCCTTTGACACATTTTTCCCCGCTAAATAATACTTTATGTTATATTCTTAGGAAGACATATCCATTCTGATATAAGATTTTTCTACACAGATGTTCTAATATCAGCTTAAACTAGATAAGTCCAGATCAAAATGAATCATTGGTACTAACACCCCCAATCTGTCATGTAGAATATGTCTCCTTGCATATCTGTAAGTTAACATCACTCATTCACTTATTTAGATTAGGAGTCTTGAAATCTTTGTTTCCTTTTCTCTGTCACCCAATATTTATAGAGCACTTACTAAAAGCAAGACTTCATGCCAAGCTCTGGGGAAATAGTAGTGATCAAGGGTAATTTACCTAGTTCTGTCCTTCTTGTAAAATGCCCCCTGTATCTGTATGTCCTCCCTACCGCAACCATCTTGGTAGCCTAGATAGCCATTTCAATCTCAGTAATATAATATTTCACAAATGGTGTCTGGAACTAGTTTTGTAGTCAAGGCTAAAAGCTCTCAACTCTTTTTCACTGGCAGTACTCAGCCTCCACCTCAACCACTTCCCTTTATCGAGTTCCCACTCTGGGGCCAAGTACCATACAACTATGTCCCTTATGGCCCTTATGCCCTGGAAATTATTCAAATTAGCCAATCCTCAGGAATCCCAGGAAACCTAGCTAACACCACCCCTGCTGCTCATATATAAGCCACTTCCTACAGCTCCAGCTTGCCCTTACGCTGTCCCCAGGTGCAACCTTCTGTGTGTCCCTGTGTGGCAGTCTTCTCTCCTTTGGAGCTTTAAGTAACAAAGAGGTCTGCCTTTTTGTCTCTCTGAGTGTCTTTGTGTTGTGTCTCCCTATCAAAATAATCTTTAAATCTTATAAAGCCATCTCCTAGCTATCATTTCCCTTCTTCCCTGTTCTTTCTCAAACCATGTTGCAGTTGCAGGTTAAAAATTATTTCCCGTTACTAATTTCTTCATTTAATTCCTCTATTCTGGCCACTAGTTTCCTGCTACCTCAAATCTCACGTCATTGTCTGGATTTCAAGGGTCTCCGTAGTATGGCCACTTTGCCTATACAAGCTGGAGATCTGTCATGTACTAGTTTTAAACAGATGCTGTTTATTCGTACCCCCTCTGTACCTTTATTAACTTTGTTTTCTTTGCCTGGAATCTTTCTTCCTCTGTCAAAATCTTACTCATCTTAGTAGCAAAGAAGACTAGTTACTAAGAGTATGGGCTCTGGATTTAGATTCCCCGGATTTAATCCTCAGTTCCGCCAGTTACTGTGTGATCTTATGTGGGTGACTTTACCTCTCTCTACTCAGATTCCTCATAACTAAAACAGAAATTCATGTAGTAACCCATAAATACATAGCACAGAGCTGGAACTCATTAAAACCAGCTTTTAGTTTTGTTCATATCAAGTTTAAACTCTACTCCTCCTTGAAGGTCTTCCTTAATTATTGCAATCTCCTTCATTCTTCCCTCTCTTCTCTATAACTATAAAATTTATAGACTGCATAACTACTTAGCAGTTAATTATATTCTGTTTCATAATATTTGGCTATGGTTTCTTGTGTTTCAGTCTTATTTCTCCAACTAGAGTGTGATATCTCTCATGGAGAGATGTTATGCTTTCCTAATCCCCATAATAAAAATTGCAAATATATGTAGCTCTATGTAAGGGCCAGCCACTGATGTAAATGTTTACATATATTAATTCTTCAATCACCTCAATAATCCCATAAACTACGTGGCATTATTAGCTCCCATTTACAAACTAAGAAATTAAGGCATGAAGAGATTAACAATTTTATCCAAGGTCACCGAGCTAGGAAGTGGCAGAACAAGGAATTGAACCCTGACATTCTGGCTGTAAAACCAAAGTGATGCTTTGTAATCATTATAACTGCCCTTATAAGACCTAGTATAGTCTAGACTAATAGTACATGCTCATTAGATATGTTTTTCTTAATGATATCCCAATGTTCAAAATGCCAGCAATATACAAATTACTGAGATTTTAATTTTAAAATATTAAGAAAGAGGCCGAGCGTGGTGGCTCATGCCTGTAATTCTAGCACTCTGGGAGGCCAAGATAGTAGGATTGCTTGAGCTCAGGAGTTCAAGACCAGCCTGAGCAAGAGCAAGACCCTGTCTCTACTAAAAATAGAAAATTAAAAATAGAAAAATTAGCCAGGCATCGTGGTTTGCACATGTAGTACCAGCTACTGAGGGTAGGAGGATCACTTGAGCCCAGGAGTTTGAGGTTGCTGTGAGTATGATGATACCACTGCACTCTACCTTGAGATGACAGAGTGAGACTCTGTCTCAAAAAAAAATGTGTGTATATGTGTGTGTGTGTATATATATATATACACATTTATATATATATATATATTTATATATATATATATAAATAGAAATACCTACCTTGGAGAAGTACATGGTATAAAGCGTGGTTGAAACTAACACCACTGAAGAATTTTTGGTGTCTATTTATGTATTTTGCCGACCTATTTTTATTTTTATATTCTTACTTTTTTTGTATCACTTTCTTTTTTTCAGTCTTATGTTCTCTTCTTTTCTAATTTCTCCAACATTTTGCCTATATCATCAACTATATACACTACTGGTAGCTATAAAGCAGAGCTAATTGCATTAGCTTCCAGTCTAAGGCCTAGATTTGGGAGCAGGAAGTTTTGGATCTTTTTGTTCTAGTTTCACTCTACAAAACCTTTTACATTTTTACTTTTTTAGTTAATTTCTATAAGCCTTTTAATATAATAAGCAAGTATATATATCCTCATAATATTCTGTGCTTTAATTGGTTTTAATAAACACTTCTAGGCTTCAATTAAAAGTCAACATACTATTAAATGTCATAAACAGTCAGACTATTTAATTAGGAAATAACAAACAGATCATCCTGCCACAAACTTACTTGCCTGATTCCTCTTTTATTCAGTTGAGTGTTAAAACTGTTAAGGAAACTATTATTAGAGTGAATAGACGGCCCACAGAATGGGAAAAAATATTTGCTCTCTACACATCTGATAAAGAGCTGATAACCAGAATCTATCTAGAACTCAAAAAAATCAACAAGAAAAAAACAAACAACTCCATCAACAAATGGGCAAAGGAAATGAACAGAAACTTTTCAAAAGAAGACAGAATGATGGTCAGAAAGCATATAAAAAATGCTCAACATCTCTAATCATTAGAGAAATGCAAATCAAAACCACAATGAGATATCACCTAACCCCGGTGAGACTGACCTCTATCAAAAAATCACAAAACAACAAATGCTGGCGAGGATGTGGAGAGACAGGAACACTCTTACACTGCTGGTGGGACTGCAAATTAGTGCAACCTCTGTGGAAAAGAATTTGGAGATACCTTAGAGAGCTAAAAATAGAAATACCATTTGATCCAGCAAAAGCACTATTAGGCATCTACCCAAAAGAGCACAAAACATTCTATGATAAAGACATCTGCACCCGAATGTTTATGACAACACAATTCACTATTGCAAGGATGTGGAAATAACCCAAGTGCCCATCAATCCATGAGTGGATTATGTTTACAATGGAATATTACTCAATCATAAGAAATGACAGTGATTTGGTACCTCTTATACTTTCCTGGATTAAACTTAAGCCCATTATCCAAAGTGAGGCACCACAAGAGCAGAAGAACGGGCTCCACTTGTACTCACCATCAAATTAGTACTAACTGATCAACACGAGGGTGATCACATGGCAGAAATACTCTTTAGGGATTAGGGGGATAGGGGGGTAAATCCACAACTAAAGGACACGGGGAGCACTGCATGGGGGGAAGGGCATGCCTTTAACCCGCACTTGGGTGAGGCAAAGACATAAAGTG
>CAUYSK010114365.1:0-40689 GCA_963575035.1 Avahi laniger
TGATGAGATGGCCTTATTTGTTTGATTCAACACGTGGTCTCTTTAACTATTCTTTTTCTCTTGCTATATTAAAAGTTAAACTGAGGCACAATTAAATTTGAAAGAGCTCATTTGAGCAGTGACTCATGAGTCAGGCAGCTACAGAAGAGAAGTAGTTTGGGAGTTCCTTTGAGGGAACACAAGGGACAGATATTTATAGGACAAACAAAGAAAATATTTGATTGGTTGCAGGTCTACAGCTGCTTACTTGGTCTATCCTGTTGGAAGTTCCCTGGTTATAACTATGTTAGTTGGTGGCTTCTGATTGGTTAGCCTTAAGTTTCATTTTTATTTGATACAGTCATTTACAAGAAATAGCCAAGTTAAGTTTCACTTATATTCGCAAATCAAACAAAGTTAAGCTCACTTATGAAGAGTGACTGGCTTTGCTCAGGGATTCTTCAGGTCTGGTCTCTATTTTAATTTATGTTAACAGATGTTTGTACCCTTAAAGCTTTCAAGGAGAGGTTAAAAAAAGAAGAAAACCCAGAACGGTGCGGCCAGCCATAAAGGGGCGTTAGCTGCTCCAACTCTTACCAGGCCTGCTTGCTCTGAAGGACAGGAGCAGAGGCATGAGTGTCAAGCCTTCTGCGAGCTCTGCAAGTCAGCCCGTGCTCTGCAATGGCGACCAGTGGCAGTTACATATTCTTTCACAAAATTGGCAGAAATAAGCCAGAATTGCATCTAAAGCGGTATTTCATCCCCAGTGCTGCTTCCTGAGGTTTCAGCCTTCTGGCCTAATCAGGGTGCCCTAAACGTTTCTTAGAGAAACTATCACTATGAATATTCCCCCAAAAGATTTTAAAATACTTTCAATGTACAGTTTCTTATGTTCACTGAATAAAACATAAGATGGCCTGGAAATGATTCAACCATTTTGTAAGTTGAATTCCGAAAGAAGAACTGTAATCTTACTACTTATATATGTCATAGCTCTCAGAATAAAGAAACGAAAGCATTATTTGGTAATTCCATCAATTCACTAGAAACATTCAAATCTTATTACAATGAATAATATTATAACAAACCTTCCACAAACATAATGATCTCTTTATCAAATAGGTGTATTACTGAAAATGCAGGTAGACTTTGATTTTAAAATTCATTTAAAATTCTGCTTTAAAATAAACTAGAGTTGACTGCATCTGTCAGAAGAATCCTTTGGTGAAATAAATAACTCTGTTAAATCTAGTTTTATAAAAATCTTATGAATTTGTTATATTTTTTTTGTGAATATGCCTAATTTTTCCCTATTACTACTTTAGTATCTGAAAATTAGAAAATGTATCTTTTTCATCATTTTTCCATATAAGGACAAGCACAATGCTTTGTGCTTATTAAATATTTGTCACTTATTAAACAAAGTAATGCTTCAAGGTCATACTTGTGTGTATGTATACACACAGGTATGCACACACATATGTGGAAGTATATGTATGTGTGTGCACGTATACACACAGAGATGCACACATATGTAGGAGTATACATACATATTCCTGTGCATGTATCTCAAAGCCTCATTTAGCAGGCTAGTTTAATTCAAGCAAACTCAATACCATCCCATTCACATAGTTGCTTGAAATTTGAAATTTATTCTATAAGTAATTAATAGGTATGAAAACTGGCAGAAAAGGACAGATAGTCATGAACAAAGAAATGTACATAATTTCCTAAGTGTTTAGGACTGCCACTCCTGTTTCCCCACATCCCCACTCTCAGGAAAGGATCAGAACTGTGACAGTAATTTTGTGAAAGTAAGGAAAGATGAAAAATAAAACTCTCTTTAGAAAAGACTTCCCTGTTTCATTCTTTTAAAAGTGCTTTAAAAAAAGAAAAGAAAAAAAAAGGAAGGAAAGACAAGACTTCCCTGAGAATCTAAGGCGATTGGGTTAATATAATTCAGGCGAGTGATCAGCCAAGATGGTCAGTACGGTTGACGCGCACCCTGCTGGAGGGGAGAGTGCTGCGGAGGGACGTGGTGAAGGCTCTCATTTGTCACACAGTTGGAGACTCAAGGACACTGCTGGGCTAGCTAGAGGCCACTCAGAGCCAGCTTCCCATGGACTCCCACCTAGGAGGCTCTACAGAATGCTGATTAAATGCTCTTCTTTTGCTCATTATCTGAGAGTCTAATGTAATTAAAGCATTCCAACAGGACTTAGAAAAATCTCTGGCATTTAAGGAAAATACATCCTGCAAAGTAGGTACGTAAAAATAGATTCATATAGTTCCTACCGAATGTGGCCATGGTTTAAAATCAGTAGTAATTCTTATACATTTAATTATATGCCCAGAAATGCTGATTACTCACCAAAGACAACTTAATCTTAAGTCAGATCTTCCTTGTACCTAGAAATAATATCCCTTATCAAGTCACTCAAATGTGATTCCTGGAAGCTGACTCATTCTGTTTCTAGACCTCAATTTGTCTTTTAGGACTGTGGTCACCAAGCCCCAGGCGGTGGACGGGTACCTATCTGTGGCTTGTTTGGAACCTGGCTGCACAGCAGGGGTGAGCGGCGAGCCAGCAAGCAAAGCTTCATCTGTATTTACAGCCGCTACTCATCACTCACATCACTGCCTGAGCTCTGCCTCCTGTCAGATCAGAGGTGGCATTAGATTCTCACGGAAGCGCGGACCCTACTGTAAACTGTGCATGTGAGGGATCTCGGTTGCGAGTTTCTTATGAGAATCTAATGCCTGATGATCTCAGGTGGAGCTGAGGTGGTGATGCTAGAGCTGGGGAGCAGCTGCAAATACAGATTACCACTAGCAGAGAGGTTCAACTGCACAGAGGCCATAATAAATCAGTTGCTTGCAGACTCATATCGAAACCCTATCAGTGAGTGGTGGGTGACAATTAATCCGCATCTGGTGGCAGGCTTTAGAGTGGCAAGTGAGTTGATGTACTTCAGTTATAAAGCTGCATCTGATGGCAGGCTTTAAGTCAGAATACAACACTTATTATAGTCCCCACATGGCCTGCCTATTGTTTTATTTACCACTTCTGTCCGTGCTGCTTTCCTGCACTGTGCACTTGTCTTAGTCACAGTTTTGGTAAGCCCGGAAGCTAACCCTAGCAAAAATGAGCAAAAAACAACACCACTGGAGAGCTTCTTTGAAAAGAGAGAAAGACCCAATGATGAGACAGCAGAAGACTCTAAGACTGCCAACAAAAGGCAAGCTGCATTTAAAAGAAAATACCAAGAGACCTGCTTAAATTATGGCTTCATTGCAACAGGTGATTCACATTCTCCAAGCCTGCTTTGTATAATACGTGGTGACTGGCTGTCCAATGAAACCGTGAAGCCTTCGAAACTGTTTTGTCACATGGAGACCAAGCACCCTGCATTAAAAGACAAGCCTCTGGAGCTTTTCAAAAGAAAAAGGCGTGAACACAAAGAACAGAAGTAATTATTGAAGACCACCACTTCGTCAAATGTGTCTGCATTGAGAGCATCATTCTTAGTGGCTAACCACATTGCTGAAGCTAAGCAGCCCTTTACTATTGGTGAAGAGATGATCCTGCCTGCTGCTATCGACATTTGCTATGAACTCTTCAAAGAGGCTGCAGTTCAAAAGGTGGCACGTGTTCCTCTTTTGGCTAGCACTATAACTAGACGAGTTGCTGAAATAGCAGAGGATATTGAGGCACAATTGTTAGAGAGGATTAATGAGTCACCGTGGCATGCAATCCAGGTTGACGAGTCTACCGATGTTGACAAAAAGGCAACAATGCTTGTTTTTCTGCGATGTATTTTTTAGGACGATGTGCATGAGGATATGTAATGTGCACTTTTGTTGCCAACCAATATCACAACTGCAGAACTATTCAAGTCTTTGAATGATCACATACCAAGAAAACTGAATTAGTCATTTTGTATTGGTATATGCACTGACGGAGCTGCTGCCATGACTGGACGGCTTTCTGGTTTAACTACTCGGGTCAAGGAGGTCACTTCTGAATGTGAGTCTACGCACTGTGTCATCCATAGAGAAATGCTGTATGTTTGAGACAACTTCAAATCTCCATATGTTCTGTATTAAAGTCAAGGTGGAATAGCCTAAGATTGCCACAAAAGCACTGAAAAGCCTGCTTCCATTTTCGACATCCTATCTTTGTGAAGCAGGGTTATCTGCAGTGGCAGCAACCAAAACAAGATTACACAGTATACTGGACACAAGCAATACACTCCGGGTGTCACTGTCTCCCAATACCCCCAAATGGGACCATCTAGCTGCAGAAACACAAGCTCAGGGCTCCCACTGATTCTGCATTATGGTGAGTTGTATAATTATTTCATTATATATTATGATGTAATAATAATACAAATAAAGTGCACAATGAATGTAATGTGCTTGAATCATCCTGAAACCATCCCCCTGCCCCTGGTCCTTGGAAAAATTGTCTTCCATGAAACCGGTGCCCAGTACCAAAGAAGTTGTGGACTGCTGATGCAGAACTGCAGGAAGTAAATGATGTTCTGAGGGTAGGAGGAGCTGATGTAGGATATCACATCCCATCCCCCGGTTACAATGAGCACATCCATGCACAGGCCCTTTGGTTCCATTCCCATTGCCTTATTTTCCTTGTATCTCTTATCATATCTAACATTATCATATTTATTTATTTTAGTTCAGTGTGTATTACTTGCCTCTAATCCCAGAATCTAATCTCTATGAGGGTGGTTTTTTTGTTGCTCCCTTGTATGTCCGCTTCCAGAACCTCACTACCTAGAAGATACAGAGATGCCCAATAAACATTTTTTGAATGAATGAATGAAGGGGCCTACTTTACAAACAGGAAAATTAGCCCTGTACAGAATCAAAGTCTATTTCTACTGAGAAACAAGTCAAAGTACAGGGACTTTAGTGTTTTATTGCCATGGGGTTTATTATTTCCCATAGTTGAATGGTAAAATTATAAAGTTGTTTTGGATAATAAATGAAGGTCCTATACATGGCTGTATCACCTCCATATATTTTTGCAGAGTGTAACTCATTCAATCCTCATATTAGTCTTATCATAAGAAGTAAGGCAGGTGTGTTACACTCTTTTTACAGATGGCATAACTGACTTGTCTGAGGTCACACAGCTGTTAAGGATAAAGTCTTCTGACTCTAGGTCCAATGCTCTTTTCAAAAAAGAAGTCATGTAAAGAGTACAATCATATTGTAGTGAATTTCTACCATTCATTCATTCAATAATTTGTTACCAAAAGTAAAATAATTCTTTATCTGCTATGTGCCAGAGCTGTTCTGTGCTCTGGGGATGCAGCTCTGTGTTTGTTCGACTCAAGGGAACAGATAATAAATGAATAAATATACTATAGCATTTCAGATTATGATAAATGTCATAGCGGTATAAATCATTAAAAGGAGTAGAAACTGATAAGAAATCAGGGAGTGACTGCTTCAGATAAGGATGACCAGGGAAGCCTCTCTAGGCGATGACCTGAACAAATGCTTGAATGGCAGAGAGCAAGAGTACAAATAGTGCAATTATAGGTATTCATCATTTTATGTGACAATTGTATTCCCAAACCCCACCAAACAAAACTAACCAAACACATACAAATCAAAGATAAACATTGTTAAAATACCTCCAAAAAAGTAATCTTTGAGATAAAAACTTTTTTTAACATGTAAAATTAAAAACTCTTCTAAATGGGATAATATATTTGCTTTATAAATGAGGACTTTGATTTAAGAGTCTTCTGAAAGTCAGGTACACACCTGTACACTACAGGTTGTAGGGGGCTTGGAAATGAATGTGTGTCCTTACATTTGAATGTAGATGCATCTGATTCCCTTCAAACAATGACTAGGTCCAACAATGACTCTGTCCAATGTCACTCTCCTGACTCCCTCCACAATGAGATTGTTTATTCTTTCAGACCAGTGTAAGGCCAGCCTATTTTCAAGTCTTCCATGGGACTAAGAAAAGTCTCAGGGAGTAAGATTTCGACTTTCAAAGGACAATAATGAATACAAAATGACCATAGACTACTACAAAAGCACTCAGACTGGAATTATGCATATCTGCGTGTTGTAAAATAAAATGAATTGCTTCACCTAACATGAGTAAGATTACCCTATGTTTTTCATACATACTATTGTCTTTTTTAAAAAAAAGCAACTTTAACTTTTATCTGAATTAATCTTCAAAGTGACTATTTCCAAAACTTATCTATTTCTATATTATGTCATTACCCCTCTGGAAGAAAAGATGTTAAAATGTAATTTGGCTTTTTGACAGCTTTATGAATTGAGTAGGGGGAAAAAATCACTTGAAGTTATATAATGTGAGTGATTGGTATGTCAAATTTCATACAAGAAATTACATTTCATGCATACATATTGAAGCTTTGCAAAAAACTCCCGATTTCAAAGGAAAATCCATTTAAAATCTTACTTGATTTAAATTTGGTAATCAGTCTAAAAAAGAAATGTTCCCAAACCAAAAAAAAAAAAGCAAAAATGTAAAATGTAATGATTCTTGAAGGCTATAGAATTTTACTTTACTAGCAAACATATCCCAAATCCTTTACCTTGAGTCTTTGGTAATGACTTCACCACTCCGTGACACGGCAGACAGGCTCCCAACAGGCTCTGTGTTCTTTTCCAGTGCCTTGTACTTCAACTTGTTGGGTCTATGGATCATTGCGGTGTGTGCCGTCTTCTCTGGCTTAATCATGTATGCCCAATTCAAAGACTGCGACCCTTGGACTTCCGGCGTTATCTCAGCACCAGACCAGGTATGGGTTTTCTTGGGGCCAGTGGAATGAGTGTGCTTCTGGCCATCTTTGGGTAAATGCTAGGCCCTTCTCTTTTTTTTGCCTAAACCTCTAGCTGTTTCCCAAACCCCAAGGACTTAGCTTCTCTCCTCTCCTCTTGGGTGAGATCACCACACACCAGGTTCTAACATGTGGGAGTGAGCATGTTAAAAAGAAGACACCTCACCTTGTCCCTGGAGACAAGGCCTGAGCCAGAGCAAGGATGGAGGGAGTGCAAGGTAGGCTTGAACCCATGGCTTTGGTTGTTGATGCTGCCTTTGGACTCTTTCTACAGGTTTCAAGCTTGATTAATGATGTTTTAATCTCAAACTGAACAAAATGACCCTTATTTCCTCAATGCCCCTGATCAGGTCTTCTCAGCACAGGTTAACTATCACACCAGTATACTACAAGAAGATGCTCTAGAGAAGCAATCATCCCCTTTCCCTTCTCCTATTTATTCAACTGTCCTGCTCTGTCACATAGGGGCTACTCTCCCACAAACCTGGCTTTAGAGTAGAACATAACACCAAGATTTCCTGAAGACCCATTTTAGGGGTTTGTTTTTAGGGTTTAGTTGTTAACATTCAGGATAAATAGTCAATGAAATGGCATACATTGAAAATGTAAGAAAAATAAAATTCCCATCTCCCTTTGCTAAAAAGCTACATTCCCACATTTCAGACACTGCTGAGAAGACCACTAATCCTGTTCTCTCTTCTTTCTCTTTTCTTTTCTGTTTTTTGTTTGTTGTTTGTTTGGCTCCTCTTCAGCTAATGCCATACTTTGTCATGGAGATATTTGCCACAATGCCAGGACTGCCAGGACTTTTTGTGGCTTGTGCCTTCAGTGGAACTCTGAGGTTAGTATACTGACAGCACTCTGATGACGATGATGATGGTGGCAGTGAAGAGAAGGGTGATGGTGCCAGTAATCAGCAGTATTTAGTGAGCACTTACTGTGTCAACTATCCTGCTGAATGTTTTATGTGTATTTGCTCATTGATAGTCACACAATGTATGAGACTAGAACCTTATTCATATTATCATCAGTTTTCAGATGAGAAAACTGAGGTTTAGCAAGGTAGAAAACTTACCCATGGTGAGTTAGTAAACTGCAGAGGCAGGATGTAAGCCTAAAGGTCGGTCCCTATTCAGGATCTTTGTGCTCAATATCTCACCTCATCTGATGCTAACGGCCCCCACAATTTCACATCACCTTTACATAGAGCAGCTCACTCTTCTGGCTCTTCACATTCAGCGGGCAATATATACACAGTCATATGCTGCATAATGAACTTTTGGTAAATGACTGACTGCATATACAATGGTGGTCCCATCAGGTTATAATATCATAATTTTACTGTACCTTCTCTAGATGCACAAATACTTACCATTGTGTTACAATTGCCTACAATATTCATTACAGTGACATGCTGTACAGGCTTGTAGCCTAGGAGCAATAGGCTACACCATATGGCCTAGGTGTGTAGTAGGCTATATCATCCAGGTTTGTGTAAGTACATTCTGTGATGGTCACACAACAATGAAATCACCTAATGAAGAATTTCTCAGAATGTATCCATCATTAAGCCATGCACGCATATTCCACAGATCTATTATCTGCATTCCATTCATCTCATCCTCAATAGTACCTTGAAGCAGCCAATAACTTCCATCCCCCAAATAAAGATTCTGTTCTAAACACAAAATCCTTCATACATTTATTCTGATAAATATTATAGAAAGTTTATATTATGCCAGGCACAGTTGGTGACATTGTGGGTACTTCAGAGAACAAGATTGACATAAGCATTGCCCTCATACAGAGTTTACTTTCTAACAGACACGGAATATGGACAATACATAAGGCCAAAAAAAACTAAACAAGATTTTGTTGGACAATGATGAATAGTATAAAGGAAAGAACAGGGTGATATTCCAGACAGAGGTGAGGCCTAAGGATTCTAATTCTGGTAGCGTCTTGAGGAGACTCCTCCCTGAGTATGCGATGTTTGTGTTGAGATCTAAAGGATGCAGAGAAGCCAGCTATGTGGAGGGCACAGGCAGGAACCTTTACAGGCAGGGGCAGAGCAAGCCCAAGAGAGACAAACTGTACCGGGTATTTGAGGAACAGAGAGAAGAGTTGGAGCCTAAGGCACAGGGAGGAGAACACATGGAGGTGAGTTTGAAGAGCTGGGCAGGGAAGGGATTACAAAGAGCCTTCAGGAAATGGTTCCAAGTTTGGATTTCAAGTGAAATGGGAAGGTCTTAGCAGGTTTGAAGCAAGTGAGTAAGAGACGTCATCCAATTGGAAGACTCGGTCTTCTATGTGAGGAAGGGACTATAATAAAAGTAAGAGAGGTGAAAGGAGGTGACCCGTTTGGAGGCTTTTACCTTAATCTGGGTGAGAGATGATAGTGACTTAGTGAAGGGGGTGGAGGGCAACAGCGCTAAGAGTAATAGATAAAATATTAACATGGCACCATTAATTTCCTTTAAGACCCTCTGCTACACGAATCAGAGACTCACCTGGGGAGGAAAGCCTCAGTGACGCTCAGTTGGAAAGAATGATAGGATTGGTCAAAGGTCCCATTTTAAGACTGTAAAATAATCAGAATTGAAACTAAACAGTACTGGAAGGTAGAAGTTAAAAGTTAATATAATGTCTTATTCCTCCAGTCTCCTGTCTCATCCTACAGAGTTAATCACTACTAATAATTTCCTGTAATTGACACAGAATATTTCTGTGCTTATGTGAACATATATACCTTTTAGTGTATTCAAAAGAGATAATGTTGTATATAGTTTCATTCATTTAATAATATATTTTAAAAATATTTCCACATCACTATATCTACTCTAATCTTCTTTTGATCTATTATAATTTATGTGACCAGTCCTCTAATAAAGGGAATTACTAACAATGCTACAGTGTATATCTTTGTGAACTATATAAGGATATACATAGGCTGTACTCTAAGAAGTGAAATTACTATTTCAAAATATATATTCATTTAAAATTTTTGCAGAAATTGCTAAATTGACCTTCAAAAATTTGTACCAGTTTATACACTGAAAACAGTGGATTACCTCTTTCTCCACACTACTGTGGCAAACTTTTAAACTTGTCAATCTGACAGGTAAAATATAGTAACTAATTTCAATATAAATTCTTTCGATCATAAGTGGGACTGGCTAACTTCCCTACTTTTATTGACCATTTGTATTTATTTTTCTGTTAAATGCCAGTTCATGTTCTCTATTAATTTTTTTCTTTTGAGTTTTCCTCTTTGTATATAAGAAAAATAGCCTATTGACATATGTCTAAAACACTTTCTCTCATTTGTTCTTTGTCTATTTGTTTTATTAATGGTATTTTTGAGCTTATAGAAATTTTACTCCATATTAATCAATTTTTAAATTCTAATTTCTGGGTTAACATCATTCTCAGAAAGGCTTTTCTATTCTATGATTATAAATAATCATCCAGATACCATTCTAGAATATTTATGGTCGTGTTACATATTAAAAGTATTAAATCATCTATGCTATACATGTGGTATAAAAATTAAATGAAATTCCTGCTTTCTTTTCTCTCTAAATTAGTAGCCAAGTTGTGCCCTTATTTTTTAGTAAATAAGCCATCTTTTCACTACTGACTTTTATTATATCCTACATTCCTCTACGTACTTAGAACCTTTTCTGAATTCTCTTTTATATTTCTTTGATCTATATTTGTCTATAGCTATACCAAAACTAATAATTTTAATGACTGTGCTTTAAAATATAATTTATCTGTTAAGCTGGTAGGTACTCATCACTCTTCTTTTACAGAGTTTTCCTGATATCTAGGGTTCTTTTCTTTATTAGTTTTAGTTGATTCTCTGGGGTTTGATTGTACTCAGAGAATGACATCTGCAAATATTCTTGACTTTTTCTCTTTCATCTTATGTTTATTTTCTTGCAGTTGTGCTTTGAGAATAAGGATGAATAATTGAAATGATAGCAGAAATCCTTGTGTTACCATATACTTTAAAGCAAGTCATTCTTCAGTTTTGCCATTTAACATGATACTGACTTTTGGTTTGAAATATATTATTTACATTTAAGAATACTCACATAAAATTAATACTATTTAAAAATTAAAGAATAAAAATGTACCTATTAATATTTATGTTACTTTTAGAAAAGAGGTTTACAGAGAGATACATTTGATAAAATTTTGCATTTTTGAAATGGATATATACACATTTTTTTAAAACTTTTGGCATATTGATATGTTGACAGATTTTCAAAATAGCAATATCCTTGAGTTCATATAATGACTTTACCTTGCATATAGTATAATTTTAATTAGTGTACTTGATCTATAACACAAAATGATATTGTTCTATACCATTGCTATCAGAATCTCAAGGAAACAAAGGGCAGAAAAAATGAATACCAGAGGATCAAATGCAAGTAGAGAATCACACTCTATTTTTATTTTTTCTCTCTCTATATAGCTTTATTTTTTTTTCCTCTTACTCTAAGACTCTCCCAAGACTGGAGAAATATAGCTGTTAGCAGCAAAATCTTCCCATAAAATAATATTTGACTCTCTTGATCCCAAGCTCAAACATTCCAAGGAAGGGACACTCTGGACAGTATATGTTATTACAGCCTAACAGATAAATTATATTTTAAAGCACAGTTATTAATTTTATAAATTAATAAAGATTACTCCTGCTACAACCATAAGGAGGCTGTGGGGATAGGGAAAGAGAAAGACATGCATGAGAACAGAATGGGGAGATGATACTTGAGGGATAGAAAAAAACCAAAAAGATTTCCACCATCTTGCAGCAGCTTTCGACTCTGAGAAATTGACAGGTGGATACACCTGACTGCCAAAGCAACCCAGCAGAGGTTCTACAAACCTGATCCTTCTGGGCCAAATTTAGCCTTCTACTCCCTCTCTCCCAAGGATTAACCTTAATGTTTGAAACTTTCACAAGATGTATTTTGAGACAAAGTTGTTGGGAGTGTGGAAGCTCGTTTTATCTGATTATCTTTTTTCCTTGTTTGTCTTTTACAGAGCTGCAGATGGAAGGGGAGTCTGGCAGGGAACATATAACATGCTTTGATCATAAGAAAATGAGAATGGTACCCCAAAATGCTAAGTTTCAATTCCCAAAAATTGGTCTCGGGAAGTTTTTACTGGCTACATATATCATTTTCGGAAGGCATAGCTACAGCTTGTCTTCAAGTGAGCACTGGAGGATAACAATAATTTATGGCAGAAAACTTACAAATCGCTGGCCATGTTTTGTTTATCGGTTTGTTTCCTTTTCAGAACTTCTTTGTGGTTATGAATTTGCATCACTTGAATTTAATATATCATCTATTCCACTAGCTAAAATATTCCTGGTCTACATGAGGAATTAAATGAGCTGTCATGCTATTCTACCTCCAAAAAAACAACTTTCAGGTGCTCTGTTACCTAAACATATTTTAGGCCCAATAAGATTGAACTCTGATTGGACAGTAAGAGAAAAAATATCAAAGCTTTTATGTAGTTTTGACCTTTGGCTACTTCCCAGTCTGGTCTCTTGCCCCTTTCTTCCTTATTCATTGCATTCCAGCAACTCTGGGTGGCTTCAGTTGTTAAAAGTAATAATTCCTTTTCATCTTGAGCCATTAATACATATAGATATCTTGAGATACCTATATGTAATTTTCCCTTCATCCTAGAATATCTTCTTCCCAGCATGCAAGGATCCTTTCAGTGCCTGGCTGTCACTTCCTAAGGGAAGAATCTCCTAACTACATACCAATTTATATCTCTGTAGGACACGGTATCGTAGCGCCTTGTTATTTTCCTTTGCAATAATTTCACAACTGTAAGCAGTTGTATAATTGGTTGTTAAGTGTTTGTGTCCAATTAGAGTGCAAGAGCTATATCTTTCTAGTTCCCCATTGCATGCCTGGTACCCAGGATGAATAAATGGATGTGTGAATAAATTAGTCACTAATAAATGGCAAACTGTACTGACTCCTGGTTAGGATAGTCAACACTTCCTGTCTCCACCCTGATCTAGACACACGCATACATATAATCCCTCCGATACTGCCTCTTAGCTCATTTAACATCTTGTTAAGGGGAATTAGTGGGAGTTAGGATATGAAAGCCTAGCTTCTTCACCCTAGTTTTTGGAAGAATGGAAAGAGCATTAGCACAGAAGAAGCTTTGAAGGATGGCAAACAGGCTATGTCATTCCTGTGAATCCCAGAATGTGGAGCTATGTCTGCATCTGTTTTTCCTAGAGACCTGCCTTGTCTATCTGCCCGGAACAACAGGGTAGACTGGTGACACAGCTTTACTTAGCATGGACCATGTTCTCACTTTTCTCTCCCTGTAGCACCGTGGCTGCCAGCATCAATGCCTTAGCAACAGTGACCTTTGAGGATTTTGTCAAGAACTGTTTTCCCCATCTCTCCGACAAGCTGGGCACCTGGATCAGTAAAGGCTTATGTAGGTATAGCTGGTGGACCTTCTGTTCCATAACATGAAATGTACATGTGGTACATGTCAAAATCCTGCATGTGCTATTCAGGACACACAGGCACAAATGAACATTGAGATACATGAAGAATCTCACATATAGATTCTTACACTTCCAAAGATACTGGCAGGGTACCAGAAAAGAATGACCAGCTAGTTGTTTACCTTACACCGACTTATTTTCAGATACTCTTTTGTACTAACCCTACATTCCAGTCTCATCACATTAACATCTCTTGATTATGTTGTGATGATCACATTAGTCCTTCTACATGGGAAGATGTTCTGCTCACTATGGTCACTTTATCTAAAGAATCATCCGTTATTACCAACCTCCCAGTAATCTCACCTCAAAGAATAGCTAGCTATTCCTTGCCTAATCATAGAATTGCATATCATGTTTATAATCACTGTAGCACTTGTCCTATTGAATTGTAGTTTCACACCATTTTCTTCTTTCTAAGTATAAAAAAATTATATACTTACTTGTAGAAAATGTAGGTAATTGGGGAAAATATATGTGCTTTGCAAATAAAATTGTGTCTATATAATTTTTTTCCTGGTTGTTTTTCCCTAACATACCATAGTAAGCATTTTCTTGTGTTATTATGTATATTTTGAAAACATGATATTTGAATGATTGCACAATATCCTATCAAATAGCTTATTTGCTTAATATATATTATTGCTATTTTTAAAATTTCTTTTTTCATTTTTTGTAAAACTGTGATAAAAACCCATATACATAAATCTTTGACTGCATCTGTAATTTTTTTCTTTAGTATGAATTTCAGAAAGAAAATTATTAGGTCAAAGGATACAAATTCATTTATACTTCTTCATATATATTAAGATATATAGTCTCAGCAGGGTTGAATCAATGATCATGTATGGCAGCTGGGAGTGGTGACATAGTTCTCTGTATGCATGATGTTAGTATTTTTTTTATAATTGCCCAAATTAATGGGCAAAATAACATCACATTTTTGCTTTAACTTAATTTTTTTTATTTATCCTGTATTTGAACATCTTTCATATGATTAGTAACCATTTGCTTTTTTTTGTGAAAAACCTATTTATGCTCTCTATTTGCTTTAGGGATATTAGAAATTTTATTGTTCGTAAAATCTCTTTATATTTAAAGAAAAAGAGGTTTTTGTCTATTGCAGAATGTCTCCCAGGCTAATTTGATAAAATATATTTTTGATGTATAGAAATTTTAATTTACATTTGATCCAATAAGTGTATCTTTTATTATTTCATCATTTCTTTATGTTCATAAATTTCGTTCACTCAAAACTCATTTGTATATTTACTTGTATTTCCTTCTAGATTATAAATACTTTTATATATCATATTTAATATTCAATATATATAAATTACTTGATTTATGATTTAAGATGAGGATCTAAATTTTTTTCTTATATAGTCAATTTTCCACATCACTTGTCTGAAATTCCTTATTGATTTTTCATACTTTCATTAAATATATGTTTAATATTTCCATTATATAATATATAATGTGAAGTTCTTTCATCTATATGTTGTTTTAAATTATCAATTGCAGGACTAACACCATCTTGTTTTATATTATAGCTTTGCAGTGTTCAAGTATCCATCCATTAATCCATTATATTTCTGACCTAATTAAAAGTAAATTGCAGACATCAACATCCTTCCCTCTAATTATTTTAGCATGTATATTGTTAACTAGAATTCAATACTCATTTCAAGTATTCTTTTAATGTCAAAAAATTCATCTACAATGAAATGGACAAACGTTAAGTATAAATTTTCTGAGTGTTGACAAATGCATACATCTATGTAGTCCAACCACTAATCAATACATAAATCATTACCATCACCCTGGAAAGTTCTCCCATGACCTCTCTAGTTATTACCTGCTCCCACTTTCCTCCAGAGGCAACCACTATTCTGATTTTTTCCAACATAGATTAGTTTTACCTCTTCTAGAATTTCATATAAATGGAATCACACACAGTATGCAGTCTTTTTTTGTAGACTCCTTTTATAGCATAATGTTTTTGAGATTTATATGTGTTTTGTGTATCTATAGTTCATTCCTTTTTATTGCTGAGTAGTATGCCATAGATGAATATACCACAGGTTTTATTTAACATCTATGTCTATTGACGGACCTGGGCTGTTTCCATTTTAGGTTATTATTAATAAAACTGCTATGAATACTATTGCACAAATCTTTTTGTGGATATTTTTTCATTTCTCTTTAATAAATAACTAGGAGTGGAATTGTTTGGTCAACTATCATGTTTTTAATTTCCTTGCAGTTCTTCCTTATCACACCTGGATGCATTTTCTTATAAACTTATTGTTGTTGCACCCTATCTTGCTGTTTTTTTCCCATCTCGTTTGCTTTCTCTTGATGTGTACTTCTTTGCTTTGTTGAGTCTATGCATTCTTGCATTCTATCACGATTGTCAAAACAATTTTTAAATACTTTCATTTTCTGGTTCTTAAGGTGAGATATTTCTAGAAAGCATACTATGTACTTGAGATTGTAGGTTAATATACTCATTCTTTTATTTGGCAATATTTTGTCATAGATTTCATATTTCTTCGGTGTTTGTTTTACTTACGCTTGAATACAGAGAGTTGGATGCCACCATGTTTGCGAACTGAATAGTTGAACTGCCTTGATTCTACTCATTATCTGAGTTAGAGCTAATAGCAAGTCGATGGGCATTGTTGCCAGGACAATTCCCAATTTCCAGCAGATATACGCGGATATGTCGGGTTGAGGTAGAAATTCCTCTTATGCCCGTGTTTTGTTGTCTGATCCTCTGAGTTAACGTAGCTCTGGGAAAATCCTCAGCATTGGCAGCAACTGTGGAGCTTTCTCTCCCTCATACCTTTACTGCTTTGTTTGTACGGTGGGTACACTGCAGGACTCCGTGGAACCCTCACCAATTTCCACTAAACTTCCTGCCTTGCAGGTAGCCGTTGATTGCAATCTTTTCAAAGTACAAAGATTTTGAGGGATTGGGGGAGGAGGACTGAATCAATTCTCTAGCCAGCACAAAAAAAGCAGAACACCTAAATCGAGGGATGGCTGCCTAGAATGTCGTGTGAACAGGTAACTGTTGGCCCAGCAAGGGCAGTCAGCAGGAGAGAGAAAAGAGGCCTTTTGTTCTTTTCTCCAGGTAAGTGGGGCTCTTCTTTTTCATGGAGCAATACAGAGTCAGGGCAATCATTTTTTTCTGCAGCCTAATCTATCAAGTTTAAAGATAGTGAGAACAATTTTAGAATTTCAATAAGTGCTTGCTGTTCAAACTTGAGTTTTAGTGTTGTTGTGAGTTTCTTTATTTTTCTGTGTCTTACTGAGAAGTTGGAAAATACAGCATCAAAAGTTGCTAGCCTGATTTCATTTCAAGAGTGAGTTTCTATAAAAAATATCATGTACTAAATCTGAAATCAAATAATAATAACAACAAACACATAGTACCTACTGTATGCCGGTCACTCACTGTTCTTGAGTGTATATACATACATAAATATATATACACACACATATATAAATGTATAATACAAATATAAATGTATACATATATGTATACATTTAAACGTATATATTCATATATAAATGTATATGTGCATATAAAATATGTACATGTATAAATATATATACATATATATACTTGTTGAATAAATTAGTTTATTTCTGTGTAGTTCCTTCCTAGATTGTGAACTCTTTGGGGACAGGAATCAAGTTCTGATTTTATAGCACTGGCATCTGACAAAGTGTCCAACCTATGGTCAGTATTCAGTAAAATTGAATTAATGGTCACATTGGGAACTGGGCTGGATATTTAGCTGACAGAAAATGCCCAAAGAAAATGAACAAAATCATTTTCTCTTCATTTCTGTTACTGTGTTTCTGTCTCTCTCTCCAACTCTTTGTCTATCTCTCCCTCTCTTTTTAGTTTATGAGTTATTATAGGAATTAAGTGTACTTTGAGATGATTTTTAAACAAAGATGTATAAAAAACAATGATTGTTAAAAAGATGGTTTAAAAGAAGAAATTTTTTTAAAAGATGACTAAAATGTACATGCTGATTGATTTAGTGAGCACCTATACCAGAGGAGCAGGGTACTCTGGAGGCCCTTATGGTGATATATAAACAAATGAGTCATTATGTAACATAACTAAGGGCCATAAGGATGGTATGAATCAAACACTAAAGGGGAAAACCAGGAAATCTTTCCAGATTTGCAAAACCTGTGAGGTAGAATGAATAGATGTTGAGATGAGAAGCGATCTGAATCCCAGAGAGATTTTACCTTCTCTTTCAGCTCGTTGCTGGTGAGTGGCTCAGCTACAGTTAGTTCCCACTAATTTAATCTGAACTACCTGCAGTTAGTTCCCACTAATTTAGTCTGGATTAGTCTGAACACTTTCCACATTTTCATGTTGCTTCCACATGACAGATTTCTTCTGGAATCCTAGAAAGAAAACCCTCGAGAAAACCTGGGATTCAAGTTCATTCTGCCTTATCTGAGAGAAAGCGTGTCTTTGGAAGAGAGGATTCCTAAATGCCCCTCTTGGGGCCAGTGATGCTGAGTGAAAAGGTTGTCTCGCTGAGATCCCTTTGGACAGGGCTTGCATCAGGGATGGTTCTGAGCAGGGGCTTAAAGAATCCCTCGAAGCCAGGAATCCCTCAAGGAAACTTATGGTCATATATTTTCTTTCTTTCAGGTCTCTTATTTGGTGTGATGTGTACCTGTATGGCTGTGGCTGCATCCCTCCTGGGGGGTGTTGTACAGGTAATGAAAGGAGGAAAACAGGCATTTGGCTTCATAGCAATTTTCCGTCCACTTTCATTTCTAATGTCTTCCCTAATCCTCCAAGCCCTAATGCTGACATTCACTAATACCGGGTCCCAACTAAACATACAGGTAAAAGTTCAACCAAAGTCACTTTCAGAAGGGGAAACTATTAAAACTAGTAACGGGACAATGACAAGATACAGTGTGATAAAATTAGAAACACTTCTAAGATCCAGATTTGAGAATTTATGATCTTGAAATAGAAGTAGTAATAATAATAATAGTAAAAACAATAATAATGATTAACATTTATGTAACAGTTACTATGCTCTAGGTACAGCCCTAAATGTATTACCTCATTTAATCCCCATCACTTCTCTAAGAGACAGTATAATTAATGTTCTAATTTTCCAGATGAAAAAACTATGAAGTAATCATCCCAAAGTTGCAGAGTTAAAGAGTGATGGAACTGAGATATAGACCCACCTTTACCTATATTCTAGCTATTTACTGCCTCCTCTATGTCTAACTCCCAGTTCCATAAAATACCAGCACTGGAAGGAACCTTAAGGATAATCTTTTTCAACACCTTCATTTTGTAGTTGATTACAGAAAAAAGTAAAAATACCCTCCTCAAGTTCTCACTGTTAGTGGCTGATCCGTGTTTATGACCCAACTCTCCTCAGCCACCCTTACTTCTTCCCCAATTGCCTAACTCACAAAGCAGCATCAGATAAGCACATCTTCAGAGTATACTTCAGCCCCCTCAATCTACCTCGTGTCTTTGTGTAATATGAACATCCTTTAGATTTTCTTGTCATGGCATTGGTTTTCAATAAGTGTGGTTTAAATGAAGAAATGAATGAGCAAATAAATAGTAATCCCCGAAGTTTATAGAATGACTTCTAGTTCACAGAGCAGCGTATCTTACTCCATCCTTCCAATGACTGCTTGCACGGGTTCCGTTATTTCCGTTTTAAGGTTCAGAGAATAAGACCTGGGAGGGGCTAAGTGACATGGTAATTCACTTGTCTGCATAAGAGAAGTTGTGGGACTAGAAACCCAGTGGACTCTGTAATAAGCTGTGAACGTACCATTTTGTCACAGACGCTTGACAATCCCTTTGCAGTGTCGAGACACTGTGATATCTACCCATCCACACAGAAGAACTAGCAAATTGGTGAGCTTTGTCTTTAGGACCTGAGGTACATTTTTTATATGTATTTTCCCATTCATGGGACTTACATTTTCAAGTTGTCTCTGAGGCCTTACAGTCCATTCATTTCTCCTCTTTATTACAATCGGTATTTACTTTTAAGGAAGTATCATCATGTCCAATTGGTGACAATTTGAATCACCAAACTGTTTTCTTCTTGAGACGTTTGCATGTCAAGCTCCTTTGCAACTGACACATGAGGGGCTCCAGAATAGGCAAGGACCAAAGACGGTGGAAACCAGTGTTTCTAGCAAGGAGACAGTTGTGAGTGATGCACTCACTTGCTTGTCGGAGTTCAGATGCGTGTGCTGGGCCCACTGCCTTGATTGGTCAAGATGTGTGCCACACAGTTCGCACGGGTCAGGAGATGCTGGTAGGTGAGAAATGAACACCCGGACCTTCTGTTTCCTAGGAGAGGTATTAGTCTCCAGGGTGGCCCACTCATTTCTCGAAACACATCTGATTTTGATAGGTAGAGAATGGCAACTAATTTTCCTATTTAATTTTTCAAACAGCTTTGCTCTCCTGAATTTAAAGAAACAATGTCTGTATTCAGATTTTACATATGAGATGGAGACAGGAAACCAAGTCCCATAGTGTGAGGGATAGAGCCGGTTTAATTTCATGTTCCTCCAAACCACTCCATACCCATGCTGGGGAGGCATCTTTAAGCCCCTTAAACAAAAGTCTTTTTAATGTTTTAGTTTAGGATTTTACAAAGTGTGTTCTGGAGAACCTCATCCTATGACATGCTACAAGAAAGAAAATTTCTAAAGTCAAAAGACTTTGGAACATGCCGCACACTGCATTCCACTCTCAGAGAGCCACAGCACACATGAGCACATTGAAGGCTCTGGGAAATCCTACAGCACAGAAACCTGTTTCACTTGAAATATGTGACCCCAGAACCATAACAGAGTGGGTGGTGGAGCGAGGATGGGGTTCAAATACAGCTGCGAAGATCTGTTTCCCAGTGATTTTGCAGAGCTCCCTGGGAGGAGGGTCCTTCTTGACAATCAGCTAATTCTGCTGAGAGCTGTTAATGACTCCCAGGCACATTTTTATCTCAAGAAAAAACTTTCTAGGTATCAAAATAGCTCAACAATCAAATGGCATGCCTCAGGAATCAGAGCTCACTAATGGGGTAGGTAATATTAATAGCAGTAATAATAAGATAATAACAGTAGTAGTCAGCATTTGGGGGCTCATATCATGTACTCTGCAGTGCTCAGACATTATCCGGAGCTTTCTCTTGGATTCCACATAGAATACTCACCAAAATTAAAAAACAACAACAACAAAGGAAACAAATACCATAATCTGCACTTGACAGATGAGAAAGCCAAGGCTTGGCAAACTGTCTTGCCCCAGTCCCATTAGTAACCCCAACCCCAAAGCCCAAAGCTATTAACTTCTCCTTGCAGGAGTGGCTTAGTGGGTGGGCATTGCGGAAGATGCTGAAGTAAATGAGCTTTAAGTCTTCCTCCAATTAAACATGCTTTAATACCAACAAAAAGAAAGGTGAAAATTAAAATTAGTTTTATATCCTACAGAAATATATATTTTTAAGTCCAGAAAATCTTGGATTTTTCCCCCTTTTGATCACGTGAAGTCCTTTTTTTTATGAAGCATTTTGGCTAATGACTTTGTATGAGAGTGTCAATTTTTTTTCCCCACAGGGGAAGATAAAACCATTTTTGCTAACTTATTGACTCTCCTATGTAATCAATAGTAAATTAGCATCCAAATTCAGCAACCCCAGCAACTATGAATTATTACTATGAATCAGCCAAGATTCTTGGAATTGCCTAGAATATTAATTTAAGTATCGATGCTGGGGTAAAAAAGGAAGCCTTTACTTCTATCTACCTCCATCTCATAAAAGATATATCCAAGGCATTGACTTCTTTAAAATTAACCTGGAATACCGATATAACAATGCTTTGCAGCCCATCTTTCTGAATAAAAGAACTTACATTACAGCTGGAGAGTATTCGAAGGCCCCTTGATCCTATACCTTTATTTCTTATAGAGAAAAAATCCCGAAGTTTAAGGATTGTGAGTTAATAAGAGAAGGTTTACCAAACCCTAGTTATATGTGGTAGGGCCATAATTAGGATCCAAATATTCTGACTTTTAATGACGGACTTACAAAACCTTCTACTCCTTTAAACAAAAGCAGGAGGACATTATGGTAGTCTGCGTTCTTGATGTTTTTTTTTTTTTTAAACTGCTTTTAGGAGATAAAATGTGGGTTTTAAAGACAGAAAAGTTTGGATTTATATCTCACCTTTGCCATTTTCTAAATGGAAACAGACCTTTATTGTGTTTTCTGTCAGTTTTTTCATCTGCAAAATTCAGTTAGTGTTTCCTATTACAGGATAATGGTGAGGGTTAAATGGGGTCGTTTGTCTAGGGTGCCTGGATAGGTTCTTCTTTACCAGGTGGCACATAGGTGGTGCCTGACAAACATGAAGTTTACGTAAGATGTTTAGAGCATTCTGATCTCAGTCCCTTGATGGAAAAGCTCTGTAGCTGAATTGATGACATTAGATAGGGCTGCGTTGAAAGCAGTTTTGTGTGTGTGCGAGCCTGTGCGATGAGTGCAGGTATGTGTGTGGACGCATGTGCACATGCTTGCTCGCATGTCAGTGCGTGTATACTTTCAGTACTGTTGGAAGGACATGGCGCAAGCTTTTCTATTGGCAGAGAATTAGTTTAACGAAAGTCTCTTGCCAGTAGCCTAGAGCCTGAGAGACATGGAAGTGTATTTGTCAAGCTCCCTCAATTTCCAAAAAAGAGCCATAAGTATGGGAGAGAACAAAATGGGATTTGAAGTATCTGATGGCCTCTCTAAAATGTCCCAACTTTATGCTTCGGTATCCTGGAGGTGTTCTAGGTAAGACGGCAGGGACTAGGTAACAGACAATTACTATTATCAAAAGAGTAGGATTGTTCAAAGTAAATTAGAACAGCTGATCAGCTGAGTAAGATGTGGAACATAAGTTGTAGATGTATTTATTTGGTACATGATAAAAAAGCTTTTGGATAAGATAGAGAATATAAACAAATCAATGAGTTCTAACTTGAATTTACAGCCAAATCCAAGTTACCTGTGTTTCCACTATACATGCATATACACACACATAAATGTACATACACACATATCCACAGGCATATGTATTTATGTATATGTGTGTGCATGTGTGTGTGTGCGTATATATATTTTTTAATGCAATGCTTATCACTGAGCCCAGAATTGAGAAATGACTTACGGAAAGCACATAATTAAGAAACGCTACAGTCAGGACTAGGATTCAATTTCATCTCAGGTCCAAGAGAGGGATGGTGTCAGTAGGCCACAGATGCAGTGGAGGTAGGGGGCTCATCTGGTCTGCTTTGTCCCACAGGCTTCCCTCAGCATCCACGGCATGTGTGGGGGACCAATACTGGGGTTATTCTCTCTGGGAATCCTATTCCCTTTTGTGAACTGGAAGGTAAGGATCCCACACCCCCCTTCACTGTTCCCAGCTGAGACTGGGCACAGCCATTTTCTCTCTCCTCTCCCTCCTCTCACTCCTATTTAGAAAGGCTATTCGTCTTTGCCAGGAAAAGAAACCACAGTAGAATTAAACAGAACCTGGGCCCTCCTATCTCTGACTTCAGTGAAGTCTTTTTAGAAACAGAAAGCAAAGAAAGGAAGAGGTAGTCATGAACTACCATATGTTGTGCCATCAAAGCTGACTCTTTAAGGTTTAAATTAAGTCTTCTCTAAATCGAGGGCTCACAAAATGAATTTTAAAATAGATACCGAATTCAGGAACAGTTTAGTTGAAACACAATTTTAAAAATTCAAATTTAAAAAATGTAAATTTCATTTTTTTTCTATATATAGTTACAGAAAATTATAACTAACTTTATTAAATTAATTAACTAATTTATGTAGGGGAGAAGGAACGAGCCTGGGATATTTTGACAGCTGGATTTTCTTCGTTTTGCTGGGCTGGCAAGCTAATAGCATATATTCAAGTAAATATTGGTTGCATGACTGTGTAGTAAGTGTAACTCAAAATGAACATTTGGAAAAATAATATAATCATACTTTCAAAACTTTTAAAATATCATAATTTTCTCAATGTAGCAAAATTGCCATCCACACACTCACATGCATGTATTTTTAGAAAATCTTTAGACTTCAGAAAACTTAACTTTCTGCTTATTTATGTGTATAGTATAGTGTAATCCTTAAAGTCTGAGTCACCTGATTAGGTCCCTGTGGCTACTTGACCCTATTGACCTCTCTTCTAGATAAACCGTTGGGGGCTAGGTAAAGAGAGTGATGGGGAGTGAGCATGTAGGTATTTACGGCACTTCCCCTGCGGTCTTAATTAATCACTTTTCTGATATTGGGGTTGACAAAGATATTTATGTTCTTGGAGGGATAATGTGAGAGAAGACAATTTTCTAGCCACAAAAAACTATGATAAGTTAGGGTATATTTTAAAACAACTAAAAGAGTGGAATTGGAATGTGTCTAACACAAAGAAATGTTAAATGCCTGAGGTGATGGATACCCCAATTATCCTGATTTGATTAATGCACATTATATGCTTGTATCGAAACATCGCATATACTCTATAAAGATGGCCAACTATTATGTACCCATAATTAAATATGAAAAGATTTTTAAAAACCTCTGAGCTAGCTACCTAAGATCTCAGTGCATTGTAAACATTAGTTTGTTCTCTATGTTAGTACACTACAGTCCATCTATTTAGTCAGGAAAGCCACCTTGTTCTAGATAGACAGTAAATATTATAATTTTTCATCCCCTCTCCCTTTGTCATTGTTCATGGCTGAGCCTACTGGCTAATCATGACTCTCCTTCCCACAGAATGTGGCTACAACCTCAGAATCTGTTTCAATGTGGCTCTCCAGGCAGCTACTATGGATCAACCAGGGTTGACCCTCTAGTTTAAATCCATCTGCCCTTTACTAGTAGGCCAGGAGTTAGCAAACTATATTCCTCAAGCCAAATCTAGCTAGCCCCTGCTTTTGGCATGGCCTGCAAGCTAAAATGGTCTTAACATTTTTAAATGATTGGGAAAAATTCAAAAGAAGAATAATATTTTATGATACAAATATTACATCAAATTCAAAGTTCAGTACCCATAAATAATGGGAACACAATCAACCTCTGTTGCTTAGGTATTGTCTATGATTGCCTTTGTGCTAATAAAAGGGGGGCAAAGTTGAGTATTTGTGACAGACACTGCATAGCTCACAAAGCCTAAAATGTTTATTATTTGGTTCTTATAGTTGAGGTTTGCAGACTGCTGGTTTACATGAAGGCACAAGTATGCAAATCACACAGTGATTTTGTTTCCCCAAACAATAAAGGAGAAAGTATTCTGCTGCTCTTATCAAGGATATTTTTTTTTTTCACCTGAATACATGGAGAAGCCAACAAGTTGTTTTCTCTCACAGAGAAGACTCAGCTATCCAGTGCAGACCAGAAGCATCAGATGTTATTTTCCAGTGGTCCTGCCTGGTCTCTGCTAGACTGTTCTGTCTCCTTTACAAGATAAATGACTTGTTGACTTTTCACTACTGTTTATCAAGAAATATAACCCTTAAATTACAGGACTGCTAAATACACTTGCTAGTATATACACTCAAACAAAGAACTCCAAAACCTGGAAGTCAGGGGACTCTGCCAGAATCACTTGGGAAGAGAGATGGGAGTAGGAATTTCTGTATAGTAGCTGCCAATGAAAAAATGATGGCATTGTCCCCATTATCTGAAATTTCCCTTAAATCTGAAACTCTTCTATGGAGAATTGAGGTTTCAATAGCTTTTTAAGTAGTAAGAGGAAGAAACCAAAAAGAGAACAAAAATTCTTGCTGGAAATCTAAATATAATGATCACTACGAAATTCTCCAGTGTCTTCATTTAAGAAACAAGTTACTCCTAAATAAAACTGCATTGTGGGAGTTGAAATGAAGGCAGTTTGAGTGGGGTTTTTCCAACACAGGTGGCCAAGATTTAGGCTGGACTGCCAGAATCTCTGAGGCATAGAACTCCTTGTCGCCTCAACAGAGGGGTTTGTCAAATCTCTCATTAACTATTTTTTCTTCTTCATCAAGGGTGCATTAGGAGGTCTTCTCACCGGAATCACCTTGTCATTTTGGGTGGCCATTGGGGCTTTCATTTACCCTGCACCGGCCGCTAAGACATGGCCCTTGCATTTATCGACAGACCAGTGTATCCAACCCAATGTGACGGCAACAATGTCTCCAGTGCCATCCAACAGGTATGCTGACTTTAGATATGGCGCTAAGTCCCACAGAGTGGGTCACTAGACTCCAGGAAGGTGCATTCTTTAGGGATAAGTCTGAGGAGACATATCATGCTCCCCTGTGAGAATTGCTCTGGGCAGTTCCCAAGATGGAAGAGTGCCATGCTGGGTTCCAGCTTTCTGCAGATATCCCTTCCTCTGTATTCAGGCATAAAAAAATGAGCTTGTAAAAAGAGTTAATTGGTGGTATAAGTACAAAACAGAAAAAATGTGGAGGGTTGAACAATAGGTGGGCAGGTATGAGGACTATATGTCCTGAAAAGAATAAAGGATCTGAGAAGAAGAGGTTTGTGGGCAATGAAGAGGATGATTATGGAGTTGAGTTAGGAGTAGTGCTGTGGACCCGTGGCTTCTAAATCAAACTACATGAACACAGGGTTTAACAAAGGATTTCCTTTTCTATTTCTGGCTGGGTAAGTGATCGAAGATACCAAAATACAGCAGATACTATGGTGTAGGAGGAAGACCGTGGCCTTTGAAATCTGAAATACCTGGGTTTTGATTTTTGTTTTACCATTTATATACTCTTTATCTTTGGACAAGTTAGTAACTTGTCACTTCTTAAATTCTCAGAGCCCTTGACACAAAATCATAGGTATTAGTACCTGCTATACTGGATTTTTGAGAGGATTAAATGAGATAAGATATATATAGTCATTAGTACTATAATTGACTTAAATAAAGGTCCATTCTCACATTTTAATTGCATGTAGGGAAAAGTCTAGAAATGTAGGATTTGTGGTTCTGGTATCCAGAGAGGTACCTCAGTTTGGAGTAGACCTTTTCTGATTTGTATCAATGCTCTCCCTATACTGGTTATTTCCTCTGGGTCCAGCATTCTAAAACTTGGCAGATAATTTGGCAAATAACATTTATGAAGACCTCTCTAGGCCTGGCATAGCGTCTCCTTTCCATTGTCCTTGTCAATTTTGTGGCTAGTTTCATCATTAAAAAGCCAAAAAAAGTGAAAATATCCTATTTGTCCTATTGGTTTCCTCCATGTCTCTCTCTTTCTCTCCTCTCTTCCCTTTTAATCCAATCAATTCTATCCAGGCACTCGCTAGGATTATTTTCCTGAAGCACCTTTCTGAACTCATGACTGCCACATGGAGATGATTTCAATCATTCTGTGCCTACAGAATAAAGAACAAACTTTTTATCTTGGAACTAAGTATCTTACAAAATTGGAAGCTATTCTATGGCTCCAATGTTATTACCCACCCTTCCCTTTCTACTCTAAATTCTGTCTCTTCTACCTTATGTATACTCTACTCTTTCCCACCTTTGGGTCTTTAGTTAAGCTATTATTTTTATAGGAATGTCTTTTAATCTTTATTTCTACTCTCTCCTAATCTGTTCCTCTTTCAAGTGTCAGATTAGGCCCCCCACCCCCAGTCCTTCATAAAATATATTTTGACTTGGATTTAAAATAGGCACTCCATTATCTACTTTCATTTGCCTCTGAATTTCATTTTTTCCATAAATTTTATGGACAAACAATATCAACCTATTTGTAGTTAACAGTCCACCCCATGCTGTTTCTTCTCTCCTGTCTGTACTTATTCTATTCTCTTTCCTTGGAATGCCAAATCTTGGCCCTGACTACCCTCTTTGTTCAATTAACGACTAATTGTTTTCTAAAAATGAGCTATCATCTCACACATCAGCCTTGGTTTGATACTCTTTCTAAATGCTCCCATAATCTTTTGCTCCTATTCTACCAAGGCATTACCAATCCATTTTGTGACCATCTGTTAGTTCCTATAGGTAGATTTGTGGTTTTCTCATCTTTATATATCTTTTTTTATATCTCTAATGTCTGCATAATTCCTAGCACTAAATCTGGGTTTAATGCACATCTGAAGGATAAATAATATAGAAAGAATGGAAGACGTAGTCCTCCTTGCAATAATTATAACTATAATTCAGTATATATATTGCAATATTTATAATTCAAGTATGAATTGGATTGAGTGGAATACAAAGAACAAATAGTCTATAATTGATTGTTTTTTAAATAAGCAAATGGCAAAAAGTTAAGCTTTGGGGTTTTGAGGGATGCCAGGCCCTAAAATGAACCCTGGGAAGTTATGTCACTGTGGATCATAACTTCAGAATGCCTGGAACTGGTGACATGTCCTGTTGTCCTCCACAGACCTGCGATAGCTGACACCTGGTACTCGCTCTCCTACCTTTACTACAGTGCAGTGGGCTGCCTAGGATGCATTGTTGCTGGAGTAATCATCAGCTTCATAACAGGTTGGTTATAATTCCTACCTTTGGGGCCAAAGAAGATATGGGCTACTTCATGCATTGGTGGACTACATGGTTGGCTTTTTTGGTTTGATTTCAGGTGCACCATAAAAAGCCTTCTTACCAGAGAGATATGTCTACTTTCTTCAAGGTGACATACAAAAGCATCTCCCTGATTATTACATATCTGATTATTAATATATAACATATATTAAAATATCTCTCATAATGTTATGAAAAACAAATAAGATGCTTTGACTGACACATGACATCCAGAGGCCTGAGTGTGAAAAGTCCTCTGTAGTATAACAATCAGTAAAGAGGCTTTAACATTCAGAGTTGTACTTTTCTCTTGTCTCAATAAGAGCCTGGAGTTTTTCCCATTACCGTCTTATGATCTCATGAGGTCAGCCTTTGCTAACTTGCTAGAAAAGCAGAGGAAAGCCGTACCATTGTTTTTGCCTATGTTGTCCTTTGGAGGCCACTCCTCTAGGGTCCTGTAGTTCTCTATAGTGAGCAGCTTCACTGTGAGCCATTTTTGGCACCAGTGTTTACCATCTGCGCTTTGTGCCGTGATCTCTCTGGTGATTCACTGTTCTTTCTGCACCAGAGCCCGTGAGGGATTGGTAGTGGTGGTGAAAGTGTGGGAGGGAATGGGGTGGAATAGCCACACCCTGTACTCCTGTTCCCTTGTTCCTTGGAGTATGTATTTTAGCCGAATAAATTATTAAGATATTCTATTTTTCCATTTCCATTCTATACACATTAACAACGGGTAGTCAACACAAAATCTGAATGGCAACATTTCTGGTGACTGTGTACCAGAAATGTTATGTGCAAGGTCCGATGCCTTATTGTCCTGGGCATGATATCACTAGCCAGTCACCTAAATTTAAGAAGATCTTGGGTACGATAAGGAATAGAAAAGAAACTTTGTAACCCCAGTCTTTCATGTAATAATAATTCTCCAAATATTTTTCATTATGTGGATGGCTTCAAATGAAAGATTATTTATTCATTTTATTTAGATTTTGTCTCAGTACCCCGATGACAAAGGAGGCTTCCTTGATGCTAGTGGGATACAAGCAGGTATATCAGTGCAGTGGTTAGTCACCACTTAGAAGAGAGCCAAAGTTTCAGCTGCCTGAACATTTCCTTCCAAAGCAGGAAATGTGTGTACATGAAATCCTGTGCCTTACCAGTTTATGTATTTTCCAGATGTGCACCAGAATTGGAATATTCTTGTGTTGATGCAGCAGCACTTATATTTGGATTAAAAATTCTTTGGCATCTTGAACATGAACAACTGTTCTAGTATCAATCCCTGTATTTTATTTTTCTCTGAATGTCCTAAGTCTTAGTAAAGTATCCTCAATACCAAAAGGGACAGTCCATCAGAGTCTAATTATGCCTCCAAATCTTTGGAAACCTTACTGAACCTGGCCACTATGTGTTCTGGCCTCCTGGTCCCTGTTCTCCAAATAAGGCCCCAGTGCTAACCTGATGCCCTCAGGTTTGGTCACTCTGGGGCCTTGACAAACTTTCTTAATCCCCACTGAATATTTAAAAAAAAAGTCTTAAAATGTTTAAATGTATAATAGTGTCAGTAAAGAAGGACAGAGGCCTATTGTGGGCCTATTCTTCTGGTGTCATATTTGATCTTGATCTTAATAGGTGATTTCAATTCTGTTTCCTCCAGATAAGCTAGCACCTCACAACATACTATTCATGTTACTTATATATGTTGACAAATGGAATCATGACTATGCTAATTAGCACTTTCAGAATATAGTAGACTTATACTCATCTGAATCTTACCAAATTTTTTTCTCATTTACCAAAAGACTGCAGGTCTCAGATATAAAGCATTTAGATATTAGCCTATTATTTTCATCTCTTAGATAGAGGTTTAATAAAATAAAACTAAATCTAGCCTACCACCTGTTGTTTTTTTACTTTATAGAAACAGCATGCCCATTCTCTTATCATTGACTACAGTTGATTTCACTCTGCAAAGGTGGAGTTGAACAGTGGCAACAAAGACCTTATGGCCAGCAAAGCCTAAAATATTTACTATCTAGCCCTTAACAGAAAAAAAATTGTTGACCCTTGTCTTAGATCATTGACCTTGTAAGAGAAATCTACTAGGTTACATTCTAAATAGTCAGCAATTGTACAGATCTATATGATAATCTGATGTAGCTCAATTGTCTTCAAGATTTCAGTTTGCTGCTGAGAAATCTAATGTGATTCTGATTTCTGATTCTTGTATGTGCCTTACCTTATTTCATTCTCTCTCCCCTCTGTCATACATAGAAAACACATACACATAAACCCCTTTCTCTATCTGTTGAAACTTCATGGACATTCTTTTATTTCTAGACTTCTTAAATTTTATGTTCTTCCATTAAATCCTTTCCACTCCTAACCTGGCTCTCCTGACTTTCAGCTTAAGCCTATGTCTTGTATTCAGGGCTTCTACATAGGATTTTGGAGTTTGTGCTTTGCACAAGTGTGCCCAGTAGAGGATACAAGCAGGGGATGGATTCTATTAATAGGTTTCACTTCTGCACATGGAATCAGTACCTTGGCATAGAGTTGATTCTACTCAGAGGAAAGGAAGCTTTCTTCAAATTCACTCAAAGTTGCAGTTCAACTAGTGAGTGGCCTTTCTTCTTCAAACCTGAACTTATTTTCTGAGAATAAACTCATCCTCAAGAAAAACCCACTTCTCTACAGGAAATGGTGTCACCCCCTTTGACTTTCTCCTTTTTCACATATTATGTTCATAGTCCCATAGTCTCATGACAAACCTGGTCTCAACCAGTTTTCTCAACAGTTCACTGATGCTTAATCTCCAAGGTCTTGCTCATGAAAGAGACTATAAGCTCACAGTCGAGGGTAAATGCAGAACTTTCAATTTGAGTTGCATTTTCATTTTTAACCTTCATGTCTGTGAGAACCGTAGCCCTATTTTGCTTTACGGTCTACTCTCTCCCAAAGGCATTTTTTTCCCTAGAAGGGAACAGAATATAAATCCATATGAAGCAAAGATTTCCTTGTTAGCAAACTTCAGGTTCAACTCATAGAGACAATAGATGTACTTAGCCATTGGAGTGTATGATACTTTTGTGGTCCAGTCAGAGACAAAAGTCTTCTCTGTTTGAAACCCTGAAAATGGTTTTGTCCAAAATTAAATTCTGATTCTTAAATTCTAATTCAGAGTTTCCCTTGGATAGAAGTTTGAGGAATACCTCCTCCTCCACCCACACATAGAAACATATTAAAGCAAATGGAATATTACAGGCTTTAAGATCATATATGTTTAACTAAACATATGTTCCATCATTTACTAGATTGTAGAAAAGTTCATTATTTCCTTATCCATTAAATGAGAATAACAATATGTACCTGGTTATTGGGATTACAGATAAACTATGTGCAGTGTGCCTAGTATGTAGAAGATACTAATTGATAAATATTTTCAATAGTAGTAGAATTCTCTTTGGTCAAACGTCTTTTGTCAGGGTGACATAATGTCGGGGAATGTATTACTTAAATTTCAATTTGAAAATTTAAGAATCTACATTTTTTGTTTATTTCTAGATAGAAATTTGAGAAAAAAGTTTGTGGACGGATACAATAGCTGGCACATAGGGAGGAATTTGATCAGTGTGTGTTACACCTACTCTGCTACTCCCTCTAGCGACCTTTAGACTAAACTGGCTATCAGACTAATGACTATCATTGAATGAGATTGACTATTAGTGAATAGTCATCATGACACCAAAATTTGCAAAAGTTCTAGAAGGAGGATATCATCAGCCTCTAAATCTTAGTTTGAATATCAATACAGCTCTTGTTCCCCTGCAGTATGTGAAAGAATGAAACTTGAACAAGTATGTTTTAAGGATAGAAAAGGGAGGTGTGGAGAAAGTCTAGAGTAGCTGGAGGGGGGGACATGAGGGTATTGCTTGTCAGATATTGGGGTGAAAGGAAGAAGAAATAGTAAAAATACTCTTATTAATTTTACAGATACCAAATATATCCGATTTGGCTAAAAAATGAGAGCTTTTTGAAAGGAAGACATTATATAATTCCTGATATCCCTTCTGTTGGCCTGCACAGGGTACTAAAAGAGTTTTCCATGATTGATACTTAAAAATAAATATGTTACATTCTCTCTGTTTAACTCTACAGTCATGAGCTTGCCTGACCTGACAATTTGCGGATATTTAAAAACTGACTCCCACCTCTTTTGGCAGTTAACCAATTTCTTCAGTTTACTAACCAGTCAGGCTTCTTTTTATCCTTACACTAAAAGTAACCTACTTCTCAAGCTGACAGTGTTTAATCCTCAAAGGACGTCCTGGAAGCCTGCATCCATCTAATCCATTTGTTCTCTTGTTTATAGGTCACGAAAGAGGCGAGAATATTCAACCACTATTAATTAGGCCAGTTTGCAATTTGTTTTGCTTTTGGTCTAAGAAATACAAAACACTGTGCTGGTGTGGAGTTCAGCATGAAGGTGGGACAGAGCAGGTGAGCTGATGTTAGAGCTTCTAAAATACGTACTGACTCCCCTTTTGCCCATTTGGACCAGCTGCAAGGGTGGGTGTGGGGAAGGAAGGCATTGAATGTTAGAACTGGAAGGAATCTGGCTTTCAACCTCAAAGTTATGCCAGCTGATTAGCTTTTAAGCACATAAATATGTTGATAGGCAAATGTGCCTTTGAGCTGAATTATTGGGTTCGCAAATAATCCATTTCCAAAGTTTCTTTTAACCCCTGTGAAAGTGAATTCTAAGAGAAATGTAAAAAAGAATAATAAAAAAGGAAGAAAATAGAGGGCAGAGTCTACTATAGTTGTTAAAAACATAAACTTTAGGGCTAGACAGCCCCGGCTTAATCCAGGTTCCATGTCTCACTTGCCTTGAGTAAATTACTTAGTTTCTCTGAACTTCTACTTTTCTTATCTGAGAAGAGGGGGCAGATTACGCAGAGCAACATGGACACAAGCATTTCTAGTTCCATGGGGTGTAAATATAAAGTAAGATTCACTGGGGGAATTTACAGGCAAAGCAGCATCAGATGGACCTAACTCTCCAATTCCCCCAGCTTTCTTTCTCCTGCTAAGAAGTGTGTTTAGGTCAGGCAGGACTAGAGACATCGTCCAAATATTATTAAGGTCTTGTTCCCCGAGGACCTCCAGGAACAGCCTGTAGCTACACGAAATTGAACTAGGTGACTTGAGGCAGCGGAACTGGGGAATGCCACCCTTCCCAAGAGGGAGGATGGACGTGTCTTTTGTAAGGTTTGGGCTCCCTCTGAAGGATTCTGAGAGGGGTCTAGGGAAGCGGAAAATGAAAACACAGCTGTCTGGAGCAGCATTGTTCAGTAATCACTCAAAGGGTTGCTATGGAATTTGAGAACTGCAGGATATTGGGAGAAGCAATGTTTCCCTTTAAGTTTACAGCTGGCCTTATTAGCATCTGTCCTCCCAGTTTGATTAAGGGCAAAAGTATTACTTTGGTTTTTTTTTTTTTTTTTTTTTTTTACTTATTGTCACTCTTTTAGTCCCGGTCATTTTATTCTTTTAGGACCCTGGGAGAGGGGGTCCTATCCCATATCACATTACATATATTTCTGAGTTGTCAATAGCTCTCCTCCCTAGAAAGCACCAGAATAGCATGTATATGACATAAACCAGAGTTTGACGCTTATTGCAGCAGAGGAGAGCACCACCTTGGCAGAGGCTCAGAATGGGGAGGTTAGGTGCAGATATCTAGAGGGTTCTGAGCTCAAGTGATGGAAGGCTGATCTTTAAATTTAGGGTTCTGATCGCAACTGGGCAAAAGTATGATGTGAAAGTATAAAACTGGAGAACACAGCCAGGTGAGGATCTGAAGTCAGTCTTTATAAGCAAACAGTGGTTTGATAAGCAAGGAGTTTGCCCCATTGAACAATCTATAATTCTGAGAAGGGGACTGTTTACTTAGGTGGGCAATTTATTTTGCTGAGAAGGCAGCTGGTTGTATCTATTGTTTGTATCAGTGAATTCTGAGGAAGTTCTAGAAACAACAGGTCGAGTTATTTATTGGTTTACAGACTTATCTTCCTGGGTAAGAATTTCCTGGAATAAGTAATAAATTCTGTTAATGCATGTGGCTTCAGTTCTCAAGGCTGAGTTGAGAGTGGGAGGAAATACTCAGTGTCACTATTGGGCTCCTTTGCCAAAAAATAACGTTGAGAAGCCTTCAGGGGAGTTTACATACAGGTGCCCCAGTTATCAAGAGACATTGCTGTTCACAGGTAGAAAGGGGCCACCACCATCTGAGACACAGGTTTGTTTCTTCTGATAAGGTATTAATACTATCTCACAGGATGGCTGTATTCAAAGTGAGATGTATAAATTTCTTTGTGAAACACATTTATTGTAAATGGTCAATAAATTGTTCTTTTTTGTTATCATTATCATTAGAAATCGTACCTCCGTGGATTATCAAAGCTATCAATTAGGAATTGTCTTGGGTCGGAGTTGTTTGTACTTCTTTTGAATTTATATATCACTTTTTGAAGGGAAGGCCTAAGCGAAATTCCCTCATGTTTATCTGGAATACTTCAAGTCTGTCTCATTAATATGTGTCTTTCCATTTTCTCCAGGAAAACCTTGAGAATGGCAGTGCCTGGAAACAGGGAGCTGAATCTGTCTTACAGAATGGACTCAGACGAGAAAGCCTGGTCCATGTTCCTGGCTATGATCCCAAGGACAAAAGCTACAACAACATGGCGTTCCAGATTACGCCCTTCTAAGAAAACATACATGTGCATGCACACACACACACACGTACGCACACACACATGTACCCCGCATACTTCTTGCCTATTTGTTAGTAAACTTGTGCAGTTGCCATTGCTACAAGACAAGGATGTCCAATGTCTATTTATACTTATTTATAACTACAAATGAAATGGCTGTTTCTCAGGATATTATTTAAAAAAACCCCAAATTTCGGGTCACAATAAATGTTAGACCCTGACATTCCTGACTACTTTCTTCTTGAATAAATTAGGACTAGATTTAATCACCATGCAAGGAATCAAATCTCTTTGCTTTGTGTCTTATTAAACTTCAGGTCTTTCATTTTAATAGTTTTTTAACCATCAAAACATATTGGAGTTTAGAGGCAGATGGGGAAGAGGAATGTGCATGTTAAATGTTCTTCTGCCACTATTGATAAAACAGGTGAATGGCATTCACCCCAACACCATACTCACACATCTGTAGACACATTTCATGCCGCCTGCCACCCTCCCCCCACCCTGCAGCTGCAACTGGAACACTTAACCGCCATTAATTAACATCACCTCACTGCTACCGTTCAGCCCTCTTCCAGTCATTAATTGTCATTAACAGACCAGTCATTAAAAATAATTCTGAGGCCCGGGGCGGTGGCTCACGCCTGTAATCCTAGAACTCTGGGAGGCCGAGGCAGGCAGATTGTTTGAGCTCAGGAGTTCGAGACCAGCCTGAGCAAGAGCAAGACCCCATCTCTACCAAAAACAGAAAGAAATTAATTGGACAGTTAAAAATATATAGAAAAAATTAGCCGGGCATGGTGGCGCATGCCTGTAGTCCCAGCTACTCGGGAGGCTGAGGCAGGAGGATCGCTGGAGCCCAACAGTTTGAGGTTGCTGTGAGTTAGGCTGATGCCACAGCACTCACTCTAGCCTGGGCAACAAAGTGAGACTCTGTCTCAAAAAAAACTCTGCTCCCTTTGTGCTGTTAGTGCAGGATTTTTTCTTTCTTTCACTTTCAAGTGAAAAATTGACTCGGTTCAACTCGAAGTCTGCAGTCTTTCTCCAAGACTGGGTAAAGATGGAAGGAATGACCTACAGAAGGCTGTTAGGATAACACTGTATAAAAGAACTTTGCAAATAGCTTACCAGTCCACAGGAGATTTCCCCAGCCATAGCGTTCTTCTTTGCTGCAAAATGCATTGCCACAGGACTTATATTAGTCTGCTCATTCAGCTCACATGTGCAAGCTCAACTCCCTGCATTAGGTGCAGGTGAAAGAAATAATGATCTGAACAGTTGAACTCTAGAAAGTAATTTTTAAAGTTCTGGAGCAAGAGGGTATTTCAAATCAAAAAGTGAATTGACAAATGAAGGGGCAGTGAAAGCTTTTTGGAAGAAGCAAAGAAATGAAATACTGAAAAGAAGCAGTACCGCCAGATTTGGATGAGAGGACAGATAATAAGAAACAAAACCAATGTTTGGAAGTCAATATATTGTGGCAGATGTCAAATACAGGTAGGAGTAAGAGGCCCAGTAAAGTATATCAGCAACGTAAGAAGAAATGTTCCAAATAGGCAAGAGTTAAGAGTTCCAAAGGCTGTGTTGTGTAAATCTGACTCAGGAAGAGAAGCCTTAAAAGAAACATGAGATAGGGGAACATTTATATCACCAGTGTTTATTATTGGATAGAGAAGACAGAAAGAGGGAACAATCAATAGAGGAATTAAAACAAACAAACTGGAGTTTACAAACCACAGCCCACTTGCTGCCTTCTTTCCTTCCACTCTCAAATAGGAGAGAATAGAGGGAGAGAAAGAAAGAATTGGACTGTGGTTTATAAAAAGAGATGACAAAAAATACATGTGGGATAAGAAGGAAAGAAGGAAAATGAGAATACATTTGGAGAAATGTCTCAGAATGAGAAGGAACAGAATTTCTAGAAACACTTTTTTTTTTAAGTCCAGGAGAACTAGTTAAGCCATTGATCTAAGGATTTGCAAATTGATAGGTGCAATTATTTTCCAAATTATTCTAGACATTCCTATGAATTTATATTAGGTGAATATTGAAATCTGGGCCCAACCTAATTGACTTAGTTAATACCTTATGATAGGGAAGGAAAGAAAAACAAACAAGCAAACAAAAGTAACCCTGAGGATGAGAATTAGATTAAAAGTAGGCATTAGATACCTGTGTATGTATATATATGTGTGTACACATATGTATGTATATATGATTTTAATATTGTGATTTTTCACTTGAAATTATACAAAAATAAAATATGTCACATAGTTTTTCATTTCATTCACAAATTATCCTAAAAACATTTCACTACATCAAAACTTTCCCCAGAGAGTTTTTTAGGATTCTTATTCTTGTTTAGTCCTCAATTCTTTTACCTGGAATGTTATCAAAATGCCATATAACTGGAGGATACTAATATTATCATAAAAATGGTTTTGTCTTCTTTTGTGTAATGAAATCTATGGCATTAGGAAGTGACATTTCAGGAGATTTTAGAGGTCAGTATAGAGATTCCTTCCATTCTTCTTAATTGCACAAACACGAAAATATCCAAGGCTCAGGTAGAGAGCAGATGGGAATCCACAGGAAAACTGTCTTCCACAGTGTATAAAAACTGGGCTCATTGCGTGGTGACGCAGAAGGGAACTGTGAAGTGCACAGTGGATAGATTCGGCTAGGTAGTGACAGCATTCTGCTCCTACCCTCACCCTTCCCTGGGAATGTCAGCTCAGAGTTGTGTCAAGACTGTCCAATGCCAAGTTCAATCCACGCCATGGAAGTGGGTTAAACTTGTGGCTGTTTATTGAGATATTCTCTATAAATGGCACTATGAATGATGAGTTGTTAGAATGGCCTAAAATGTGGCAAACTTGATGCCAGCCTTTAAAGCACAATCAGAGATACTGGTAAAAATGGAACAGGACATGCATCTTGGCCATCCTTGTCCCCCGCTTGGACCTGGTCCTCTCCCTGGTGGGCTCCGTGAGCAGCAGCACCGCCACCGTCATCATCCTGCCCCTGCTGGAGATCTCCACCTACTACCCAGAGGGCATGAGTCCCCTCACCGTCATCGAGGACGCCCTGATCAGCATCCTGGGCTTTGTGGGCTTTGTGGCAGGGACCTACCAGGCCCTCCATGAACTGATGGAGTCAGAAGACTCTCTCTCCTTTTCTAGCTCCACCACTTTTGTTCAGTGAGCGTGGTACTGCTTCTTGCCCACCAGCACCCGATTTTTAATGATACGGATCTCTTTCACTCGCATTGTCTTTATAATGCAGCTTTACTTTGCCTTTTCTCTGGGCAAACAAGGCAGGACTCACCAGCTACAAAGTCTAATTGGTAATTTTAAATATATATATACATATTTTGGTTTTAAAAAAATGGAACAGAATTACCTCAATGCCTCTTTCACTCAATCTGAATAAACTCATTTTGTTGGATGACTTTCTATTTGTCGCCATTTAAAGCAAGAAGTCCAACAGCTATTGACTGAGGTGAGGGAGTAGAGTCAAATGACTTAGGTGCAAACACAAGTTCTGACACAAATTTAGCTAATTCGGAGCAAGACTCTTTAAACCTTAATTTATTCACCAATTAAAAGGAGTAAAAACTTTCTCTACTTAATAGGGGTTATTATGAGGATTTACAGAGGTAAATCATATGAAGAGCTTAGCACAGTGACTGGCCCGCATGGAACACTCAATACTTAGTCTGCAACATAGGAAGAAAATTATGTTTATTTTAATTTGAATCATTTCACTGTTTCTCTTCAGGATTTCCAAGACATTAGCTTAGAACAAGTATTGCTAGACTACTATGAGAACTAGAAATAACAAGATAAACAGAAGTATAAATTAAAAGTCATGGCATAAATATCCAAACAGTAGTTTTTCTAATGCCAGAGTTTAAGTAAAATAATATTTTCCAGAGAGTAACTTTTCTGAAGGTCCTAAATTCTTGAAAACAGAGAAAACTACTGTTATAAAGATAGAGAAGTTTATTCCTGAAAATGCAATATTTTTATCTATAATTTATTATTACATTTGTTCATGTAAACCTTGATAAACAGCATCTCAACCTAGTTTATGATTCAAATCACAGCAACTGTGATTCTCTAAACAGCACAAAAGGGTAGGCTTTTCCCTCTGTTTAATTTAAATAATATTGCTAAATATGAATTTTACTATTTTGTAGCTTTATAAGATTATACTATTTCATTCTAAAGAGAAACAAACAACAACAAAAAAACTACAGGCCACATGGCTTTCAAACAGTATTTAAAAGAGAATATTATTGAAATATATTTATGCTGTTACAATCCTAATCAAATATTATTACAAAGATGAGAAATAGAAAAAATAGAGGCATTTCCCTTTAATTATTCTCTTAGAAATAAATTGTTTTAAAATATTATAGAAATTTTAGCCATATATATACATATACATTTGTATATTTAAAAGTCTAATATGCTTAATCTCATATTGAAGATTATCAAGGTTTACTGTAGTTAACCACTTTTATCCAGTATTAATAACCTTGTAGTATAACCTATTTCCAAAAAACTAAAATTCAACTGATATTATCAATAGTACATATTAAAATGGCATAAAACTATAATCAAGTATAATTCATCATTGATAGTAAATCACCTAATGGGTTATTTTTAATTTATAATTCTTGTAAAATGTTAATACTATAATTTCCTCTCCCAGCCCAATCTCTCGAGCAAATCAATTAGTAGATTTGCAAACACCTACGGGAATAACAGTCACAAGCCTGCTTTTCCGATGCTGCAGTTTTGTCTTGGAAATAGCCATCTTCAGAAGACAGAGTTAAAGCTTATAAATATTTGACTTCTTAAGTGTCAGGACCTCGTTATAAATTAGAAAAATGATCTTATAGTGTGGAGGAAGATGTTAATAGATAATGATATTTCCATCTGTCAGTAGGAAATTTAATATGATGTTTTTATATTTGCAAAATTTTACGCAGCTTTTAAATTTTAGGGTCCTGGAATACATTTAAATTTAATGTTGTGTTTATAAAACTAGTTAATATTAGGAAAAATGTCTGTAAATGAGTACAGATGATAATTATGATTATATAATTATTTTATTTCTTTGAAAAATAAGTTCTGATTGAAATAAATTGCAATTATCAATGTGAATAGTCTCTATGGGGTTAGGAGTGGGATGGAAAGATAGTCACCTATCCTAAAATCTTTTGTATAAACCTTATAGATTAAGGCAAGTTTACCAAATGACCAAGTAAACATATGTCAAAATAAGGTTTTCCATATTATATAACATGACTTCCTTTTTAGTGTTTTGGATAATGCCTGTAATGTTTGGTCTACCCAAGGCTTAAGACACACACACACACACACACAAACACACACACAAGAAGTAAACACATCAAGAGTTTTATAACTTAATAAAATAGATTACTATAAATCAAGAAAAGTACTATATAATGGTGATATATTTTGTGGACCTTAACCTATCTGTCCTCAGTAATTTTCAGAAACAATTCATCTGTGTCTTAAGATGTTAAAGCAAGCATGTACACAGGTGTTTAGAACACTTAGTTTCAATTACAGAATCTGCTTTTGTCACATTTAAAAGGCTAAGAATAATTTCTCGCAGTTTATTTATTTAATGCCCTAATGTGATTTCCATGCAAGGAATTAAATGAGCAATCCCCCAAATTGCTTATTTGTAGTAGTATAATATAGTCAGGCTGAATTTGTAGGCAGTTGGGCAATATTATTAACTGATTTGGAATCTATATTATAAAGGTTTATGTATCTTTATTGTTCACTACTTTCAAGAATACTGACCTGTAGGTCACCTTCATACAACTTGATTC
>CAUYSK010114368.1:0-22967 GCA_963575035.1 Avahi laniger
GGGCAGCTCGGCTCCTGGCTCTGCTTCCGGTCCACGGGCAGGGCCATGGGGGTCCTGGACAGCCCCTCCAATTGTCAGGGTGGGCATAGGAAAGGGTCCGAGGAGCTGCCAGCTGCCCTCGTGTTGGGGAAGGTCCAGTTCTTGGCCAGCTGGACAGGAGGGGTAGGGCCTGGATCTTCACGGGGATCATCAGGACAGGTCTGATGGCCCCGGTGGCCTGGCGTGGTGAGCAGCGCAGGGAAGGCCCGCATGCTGGGGAGAGATGGAGTGGAGAGATGTGACCTGGGGCCTGTGTACTGTGTGCCATTAGGGAAGATCCACGGTGCTCGGCCCTTCCCTCAGGGTGACTTTCCAGCCCTGTCAGAAAATGGCCGGTGGTTTTACGGGGCCATTTATGGTACCGGTGATAACAATGCAGAGATGAGAGGAACCGCTAATGCTTTCCTTCCCGAGGGGGTGGAACACAGTGTAGCAGTGATGACATTTCACCCTCAGGACTACAAAGTGCGTGCTCCCAGGTAACAGGTGAGGAAACAGGCCCGGCTGCTGGGCCTCCATGCCTCGGAGGCCCCACAATGGAAGGCTAGGAGCTCCAGGGCTCGTTGTCCAGAGGCCTCACGGGCTGTCGCTGTCCCCCCAGGTGTTCGTGCTCTGCCAAGGCCTCCTGCAGCTCTGCCAGCTCCTGTACAGCGCCTACTTCAAGAGCAGCCTCACCACCATCGAGAAGCGCTTCGGACTCTCCAGTTCTTCCTCGGGTCTCATTTCCAGCTTGAACGAGGTGAGCAGGAGGTGCTGGTCTATCACCCTGACCACGGGATCCAGGAGACACAGAGGCACAAGGGGCTGGGATGTGCATTGGGGTACAGGGGACCAGGGAGCCAGCAAAGACCCCATGGGCACAGTGAGAGCAGCCGCGTTTCCTGAGGCCTGACTTGCGCCAGGTGCTCAGCTGAGAACCACCCATGCCTGACCTCGGGGTTCCTCACGGCAGCCTGCGAGCAGTTCTCTGCTCATGCCCACGTCACAGATGGGGATCCCGGCTTGGCAGCATAAGTGGCTTGCCCCAGGCGTGCAGCGCCATCTGCCTCTGAGCTCTGTGCCCCTGATTGAGTTCTGTGGCATCCCGAGAGCTTGTGTGGCTTCTGTCCCACCCCTAGTCCAGGGAGGATGAGCCCCAGGCGTGTGGGTGGGGAAGCAGCCCCAGGCCAGGCAGGCCCTGTCTTATGAGGGTCACAGGAGCCAGAGCTGCTCAATGGCCTTGACTCCAAAACCTGTGACCTCCTAGCATTTTCCTATCCCTTGGTGACTACATATCAGAGCTCAAAGAAGACAGGATGGACCAAGAAGCCTGAGGTAGGAGGTCAGAGGTCAGAGGTCAGGGAAGCTGGGGGAGAGTGAGGGCAGCAGCAGGGCCCCTCCGTCACGCCCAGGATGGAGTGGGAGCCCAGCCTGGTTTCTCTTCTCTCTCTCCCGCCTGCTCCTCCTGGATGGAGGCAGTGGCCTCCCTTCCCCTGAGCCTGGTCGCTCCTCTGGACCGTGATTGGTTCTCCCCTCGACTAAGCGAAATGCGGGTCGTGCAGTGACTCAGAGACCGCCCTCGCCCCTGTGCAGCTTCTGGCTAAGATGTGGCGGCGGGTATCTCCTACCCCAGCCTTCACCCTTCAGGCTCCCCTGCCCAGTCTGCTCCTGAGGGAATGTGGCTTTGCCCTTCACTCCTCCCCGACTCTTGATGGCCCTCATAGCAGCACCCCCAGGGACCCCCTGTGCCCACCCCTTGGCAGTCCTAGGTGAGAGGCTCTTTTTGTAGTTGCTTTTCCAGAAGAGGAAACCTGCATCAGAAAGCCTGAGCACTTTGTTGCAGGTCGGCCACGTGTCATGTGCTTAGCACAGCCAGTGTCTGAGCTGGGTCTGTCTGATGGCCTCCTGCTAAGGCCTCCCCTGTGAATCCACAGCTGACCTCTCTGCCACACCTCCAGTCCCTTGTCTACCCAGTCTCACGTCCTCTACACTCATTGCTGAAATCTCCATTGGTGCCCCTCTCTGCATGCGCTCCCCCCATGGGCTGCTCCCCCACATGTGCGACATGCGTGCACATTTGCACACACGGTCCTACACCCTGCGTTGTCCCTGCTGAGCTGAAAGGCCTCCGAACTCCCTCTCTGAACTCCCAGGCCCATGTGTGTGCCTTCACTGTTTTCTGTGCATGTGTGTGTGTCTGTGTATCAGTGTGTCCCTCTCCCCCTGGTTGTGTGTCTGTCCTGAGCTTCCCGATGATACCTGGTGCTGGCGTCTGCCTCACCATGTAGGCTGTGGGACCTGGCGTCCCAGTCCTGCAGTCACACAGAATGCATCCTTTTAAATGTTGGCCTGTGACTTTGATAATGCCCCTGGCACATATTGTCCTCACTCATGATGGACATCAGGGAAAACAAACCTCTCACATTTGTGTCGCCACAGTCCTGTTCCATGGCCCTGGCAGGCATCACTAATCGCCTGCAGTCCCTTTCCTGCTGAGTCCACAAGCAGCCTCTGAATCCTCAGCACAATGTTCTAGGCTCCTCTGCTGATCAAAACCAGAGCTGGCGTGCAGAGTGAATGCTCTCTTCCACCTCAGCCCAGATGGTAGCCAAATCCATGATCTCTATGGTTAAGTTTTCATTCATAAAGTCCCTATGTTTGAAACAAAAATGTGGGCCCAGGAAAAATGGGACTCTCTAAGGAGCTGGGGGTAGCTAGCTGCGACATGTAGCAGGGTTTGTTTAAGACCAAAGGTTGATTAGGCAATGAAAGGGCATAATATTTCCCCAGAGCTAGAGTTCAATCAAAAATAAAGATAACTCATATACTAAATCTTCTCTTTTCCAATCTCGGATGAACTTCTCCAGAATCGGACTTTAGATCATGCCTGTGGGCGTGATTTGAGGCAAATACCATCAGATAGTTCATCCCCTGAACTCATAGCCTGTGTGTGTGGCGGGCCTCCGGGGGACATGAGCCTCACAACCTCACACAGTCCCCCAGGGGCCAGCAGGTGAGGCAGGGGGAGACACAGGCTGGATCAAAGGCCAGCGGCAGGAGGGGAACTTGGTTATCGAGAGAAGGCGTCTTAGCCCTGCCGGGCCGCAGCTTCTATCATCCACTGCAAAAGGCCAGGGCCAGCACGCAGAGTCAGGAGGGCCTCAAGGCTTCCTGTCCTCAGGCCTCTCGTGTTCCCTGGGCCCCTTTGGCTTGGGATGTCGAAGGGCAGGGATGTGTTACAAATATGCTTTGTAACTGCTTTCAAAGGGTGTCACAGCAAGTCCACAGAGCTGTTTTAGGGACCGCTTAGGAGCTGAGGCCTGAAGCCTTCTCCTCAACCAGAACAGCTGCATTTTTGGGGTTTGTTTTATACAAGGGAAACATAGACTTTTCAAAGGGACTCTATGGCTGAAGAAAAGTTTGAGAACAAGGTCTTAAGCCAGTATCAGCCGTAACACCTGTGGAGGTCCAGCTTCCCACAGAGAAACAGCCCAGGCCCCAGGAGAGTGCACAGGGCCTCTCCAGACAGGCGGGGCCCGGGCACCCCATCCCTCCTCCCCCACCATCCCTCACCCAGACCGTTTAAAGTCAGCCTTGGTCACCATAGCTGATAGCATCTGACATTTACAGTCATCTCATGAAAAATGATGGGGAAACAGAAGGAAATAAATGAAATCTATGAAGCATGAGAATGAAGTTTTCTTTCCAGATACAGGCTTCAGAATGTCCTAGAACTATGTCTGGCAGGGGCTGGAGCAACTCCCTGCCCAGCCAGGGCCGTCCTCTCACCCCTTTACTTCCCCTTTCTCTGTGAGCTGTCTTACTCGTGGCCATGCTGGAGGGGTCTCCTGGGCAGCTGTGTCCTCTGGAAAAGCCAGCTGTTTACTCTTTCATTCACTCATTTGTTCAACAGATACTAATGAGCACCAAGTATGTGTCAGGCACTGTTCTAGGTGCTGGGGAGACAGGAATGAACACACAAACATCTCTGCTCACATATCAGTCTAAGGACAAATATTTATTTATAGAAATAAAACATACGGTAGGTCAGATTATGGAGAGTGCTATGAAGAAAGATAAAATGGTGGAGGGGAAAAGGTATGCAGGCCGAGTGGTGGGGCCGGGGAGATAAGAGAAAGGCTTTAATGGAAGCGGTTAGATAAGAAGGGAGCCCTGAGGACAATAGGACAGGAGCAGCAAGTACAAAGGCCAGAGGAGGGAATACCTGGGGTGTGTTTGCAGAACAGCTGGGGCAGCTGGCTGGAGGGAGAGGGGAAAGGAGCAGAGTGGACCAGGGAGGGCAGGCGAGGTGGCCCCGAGGTTCTGGGACAGACTCTGCCTTTTACCACAGGAGGGTTTGAGTGAGGGGAGCCCTTGCAGCAGGGCGAGGGTGGAGGCAGAGGGACAGTTAGGAGGCCACTGCAGGAATCTAGGCAGGACGGGAGGTGAGGAGTCGCTGGCTTCTGTGTGGCTACTGAAGTCCAGCCAGTGGGATTTGCTGATGGAGTGGATGTGAGGTGGGGGAGTCGAGGATGATGCCCAGGGGTTCTGCTTGAGCCACTGAGAGGATGGAGGTGTCATTTACTGAAACGAGGAGGACAGGGAGGGTGGCCTGGGTTTTAGGGGTAGGAAGAGGAGTGAGAGTTCTGATGTGCTGAGCCTTGGGAATTAGAAGCACACACAGAGCGTGCAAAGCCACGAGAGGGACTGGACCAGCTCACCCTGATAGGAGCCAAGGTGCAGGGACAGAGCTCTGGGCCCAACGCTGAGAGTTCAGGGAGATGAGGAGGAACCAGCCCAGGAGACTGAGAAGGAGCAGCCAGGGGAAGGAAATGGGAGAGGGTGGTGTCCTGGGAACTCAGTGGAAGGAGTGTTTCAGGAAGAAAGAAGTGGTCAGCTGGATCAGTGGTGCAGAGAAGTAAGAAGAGAGCTGAGCCTTGGCTGTGGATTTGGCAATGAGGACGTCACTGGTGACCTTGGCGAGAGCCATGCACTGAGGCTCTAGCCCCTGTTTCCTGAGCCAGGAGCACCTGCTTCTCCAGCTAGAAGGAGACCGGGGTGTGGACAGGCTAGGGTGATGCTGTGGACTTACAGGGCTCCTCCAGTCCAGGTGAACTGTGTTCTGGGGAGAGGACACTGCTCTTGGATGGAGACATGGTCAGAACATGCCAGCACCGCCTTTACCATTGAAGACGCTGGCCCCAAGCTGGAGCCTTCAATTCCCTTCCCTGGATCTGGGCAGAGCTCAGAGAGCACACCTGCCAGGGGGCACCAGGAACATGGGGTTATCGATGTTTCCAGCTGGGAAGGGATGCAGGGGTGCTGCAGTCCTCGTCCCTAATTCTACACGAGTGGAAACAGGCCCAGGGAGGGGAAGGGGCAGGACAGTAGCAGAGCTGCCAGTGCAGAAAACCCCTTGTAAAGAGGCAGTAGAGCACTGTAGTTACATCTTGGTGCTACAGAGTCAGGCAAGCCTGGTTTAAGCCACCTCCCAACCTCATTGGTCGTGGGCATGTTACTTAATATTCTGAGCCCTGATTTTGTCACCTGTGCAATGAAGGTTGTTGCATGAATAAATGAGATAAGCGTGTTGCTTGGTTGTTATTCTGACTCTGAATCTCGAGTCTTTGGGTCCTTTAATTAGTGCTTAATTAACACATTGACTGCCACACTAGAAAAAAGAAAGTTTTTCCCTGGGGCCACAGTGTTTTATTACAAAAATATCATAGAAACTTCTAAAACAAAACAATCTTTTCTAATTTAATGAAAAATTTGTTATTTTTTATTGTTTTTTGTACATGAGTTATATACAACTTGAAAAATAGTTCTCATGACTCTCATGGTAAAGAGATGTGTGAGTTACACACGCTTCACGAGGCCCCAGGCTCAAAACTAGCATGAGTTAAATACAACTCACATGGCAGTTAATGTGTTAAACTTGGGAGTTTAATTAGGGAACATGTTTTATTCCTAGGAGCCAGCGAGGACTGGAGGCTTCCTTGGATTTCGTCCCAAAAGTTTAGGTTCTAAGATGGATGGATTTTAGACTGTGAACTTTCTGTCATCTCCACATACTTCCGTTGGTCTGGAAGGGTTTCTGACAACAGAGGGAGAACTAAAACTGCCTGTGCTTGGCCCGCTGCGAAACTCTCTGGGCAAGGCTGACACTGTGAGCTGACACTGGACAGCCTCTTCCCTCTCCGGTCTTCCTGGATAAGGTGTGGTCAGACCTCCGCTGTGGGTGGGTGAGGACAGGGTCTGTGGTCTCACTCGGCCCTTCTGTTCTCTCCGCAGATCAGCAATGCCATCCTCATCATCTTTGTCAGCTACTTTGGCAGCCGAGTGCACCGTCCACGGCTGATCGGCATTGGGGGTCTCCTGCTGGCTGCGGGAGCCTTCATCCTCACCCTCCCACACTTCCTCTCGGAGCCCTACCAGTACACCTCGGCCAGCGTCGGTGAGTGGCCTCCAACCCCCGCCTCAGGGGGATAAGGAACGGGCCGGAACCTCACAGAGTTAGCAGGGACACTCCTGGGGCAGTGGACACCACTCCGGGTCGTGCCACCCTCTCCCACCAGAAAGTTTCCTTGGCTTTTATTGTTTTGTTTCTCCCCGAAGCACATCTGAAGCTCAGAATGTTCTCAAGTACGGAGAACTATGAAGCAGCTGTCTGAGCCCTGGCTTGTTAAGGAAAGACTATGCAATTGTGGCTCCCCTCCGGCTGCAAACCCCTGTGCTTCATGCCAGGAATGACCCAAGCTCCACCTGCCTGGGGACGACTGTGAGCAATGCCCATGAGGGGCTTGGTGGGAGGAGGGTCATAGCATCTATCACGATGAGATCTGTGGATCTTCTCGATGCTTAATTACAGCACTTGGTGACATTTGTACATTCTTCAGGTTATAATGTATTCATGCTATGACCTCATTTGATCATGTTCACTATGTTCATAGATTCTGCCAGTCCATGAACATGCCAAGAACATGCCTTACCATTGCTCTTACATTTAACATTGACCTATGACTTAACAAACTCTAAAGTTCATGAATGTCTCTATTCTCCAGAACAAAATAAAAATCCTAGGATATTTTAATGCTCATCATCCTCTTCCATCTTTCATTTTATTGTTGACCAGTATTTTAGTTCCGCCCGTCTTTAACCTCTCCACAGTGGCCATTACTGTAAATTATTATTAAACTGTTATTTATACTTAAGTCAGTGCTTATTTAACATAAGTATGTACCCACAAGTTTACTGGTTTGTTTGTTCACCGTTGCTCCCTGCATTTCACCCACCCTGTTGATTCAATTTTCTTTTTCCTGAAGGATATTCTTTAGTGTTACTTTCAGATGGGAGCATGAGTGAGAAAATCTCCAAGTTTTTGTCTGAAAATGCCTCGGTTTTACCCTTGTTCTTGAATTATAGCTTAGCTATAACCAGGATTTTAAATTAATAATTATTTCTTTTCAGCACTTTGAAGTTACCATGCTTCTGTCTTCTGGCATTTTTTGATAATGTTGGGACTTTTCCATCAATCTAATCGTCATCTGTTTTTAGGTATCCTACTTTTTTTGTCTCAAGTTGTATTTACGATTTTCTCTTTTCTTTGTTATTCTACATGCCTTCCATAAGGTATCTGACTATGGGTTAATTGTTTGGAAGTTCAATGTGTCAAATCTTTTGTAGATTAAGATTTTTCTTTAATTCTGAAAAATTCTCAGCCAAAAATACTCCAGATATTACACATCCTTATTTTATTTATTCTTTCCCCTGTAACTCTTTTTATATATGTGTTCAACATTTCCATTTCTGGCCTCCTTGTCTCTTAATCTCTTTTTCATAGTTTTTAGTGCTTTATTCATCTATGCTGCATCCTGGACAATTTCCTTAAAATATGTCTTTCTATTTGTTTAATCTCTCTCCAGCCTTGTTAATTGGTGTCAGAGCCATCCTTCACATTGAAAATTTTATTGACACTATATATTTTTCTAATTTCTAAAAATTCTTATGATGGTTTTTCAAATTTGTGTGTCCAATTTTTATGATTTCTTGATGTTTCCTTATGATTTCTATTTTTTCTTAGATGTCTTCCACTATTTTAAATACATTTATTTCATACCCTTTTTCAGATTGTTCTCTTAGCTCAAGTTTTGAGAATGTTAGTACCCCCAATGTTTTGTGTCTGCTTGCTCATGTTCATGGTGGATTATTTCCTTGTATGTTCTATAATGTTTCACCATGGGCCATTTGCAGTGGGATTTTTCCCCTGTAGACATTTTAGTGGTCTGGGTTGGGAAATAGCCTTACAGAGTGGTTTTGAATTTTATTTACTCAGCACTCTGGAAACATCACAGCTTTGGAGCTAATTTTATGTTAATGTATTGGCTTGGGATGAATTTGCACTTGTTTTAAGAGCTGTGGGAAGTGACTGGTTTTGTGATGAGCAGCTGTGAGAGGCCCAGTCCATAGACGCTCGTCCTTGGTCCACTGTATTGGAGTCGAAAGTGTCCAAGGATAAATGAGCCACCCAGGAATGTACTGAGGAAAGAATCGATTCTGGTTTGCTGAAATACCAGGCTCTTTTTCCCAGTCAGATGTGTAGACCAGGTCCAAGAGATGAATCAATTAGAATGACAGAGGGAGGGGATTACTTTATAGGTTGTAAGACCTATGATGCACAGACAGAAGTGACTGGAATGGGAAAAGAATGGAGCAGGAACAGGGATGTCTAATGATAAAATGTCTGCCAGGCTCTGCTCATGGAAATCTTTTCCCCATCTCTTTAAAGCCAGTCACTTCTTGTAAATGCATCGTGGCCTTAGATCCATTTGGACTGTGTGAGGCTGAGCTCTGCTTCAGGTAGGCAGGGGTGAGGACAGACCTGAGCCCAGGGGCTCTACCATGTGCTTTCTCCCCCTTGGTCTAGACAAGGAGTTTGAAGCCAGCTCAGAAGGAGGGTCAGGAGTTGCTGGCCACGCTTTTGGAGGCCAGACCAGCTGCACTGTCATCTCTCCAGACGCTCTGTCTCAGCCCAGTGAAGACTGGGCTCATGGAATTAGCAAGAAAGCCTGGGGCACTGGGGCAGGCCAAAAGGAGGGTGCCCTGCCAGGCACACATCGTGGCCTGCTGAGCCTCGAGAGTCAGCTCCCCACAGCCTGGGCCCACACCCCAGTGGCATTTGCCTCACACAAGCGGCCATGGGAGAGTGGTTACAGACGGGCCTCACTCTGCTCCTTGTTAGGGATGGTCAGAATGGGTTCAGCCCACCACGATCCTCCCAGCCCAGAGGGAAATACTCTGCTGTTTCAGCCTTGTGCTCAGTGCTCTTAGCCAGAATCCCCTGAGAGAGGACCGAAGGGGCCGTGGAAGGACCACAGCTTGCCGCCTAGGCTGCAGTGGAAGAGTTGTAGGCCAGGAGAGTGAACTGTTTTATAGTCATTGTTCATTTTATTTACGCGAATTTTAATTGCAACAATAGGGCATAGCGGTCTCCCTCGGTCTGGCCTGAATCGGAGCAATGGCTGGAAGTGCTCAGGGCTGAGCTACCTTTGGGGCATTTTCCCAGTGCCAGGGGAGAGATGGGGAGGACTTTGGCCCAGGAGCCTCATCCACGGGATCTTGCTGGGGCTTCACACTGGGTACCAGTGCAGGGCAGAACTGTGCTATGCTAATATGTGCAAATAAAAATATTCATAAAGTCTTCCTTCATGGGAAAAGCTTGAAATGTGACTCCTACTTCGAATGTATTCCTTTGGAAACTTTAGTTTTGAAATATGCTAGGTCAGCAGGAACAAATGCGGTTCATCAACTGCACCGCCATCTATGGTGGTGTGAATCTGAATCATCTTCAGGAACCAGGCAGTCCTCAGTCTGAACCTGGGCATTGAGGCTTCCTAATGGCCTGGCCTTGGGCCACTTCCTCCCTGCCCTGAGTCTCAGTTGGTCCCTGAGAGTCTATAATAGACCATTCCCTGTAGGATTGCCAGGGCTGAGAAGATGCATGTTCAGAATTTAGCCCAGCACTGGCATATTCAGTAATCATTAAGTGGTGACTCTTTTTCCGCATGGTGGTAGGGACAATACCCATGATGTTGAGCAAAGCAGTAGATCCTCCAGATCCCAAATGAGGAAGCCCCTTATTTCCCATAAAGAGCCAGAGTCCAGAAGCTCTTGGCTATGGGTTGGGCGGCCTGGGGGTATCTGAAGGTAGATTCTCCCTAGTCCTCACCACTGGCCTCTGCTCTGGCCCCGAGCAGGGCCCCTCCCTTGGCATGGTCCCTGCTGCATCTTCCCATGTGAGTCCATAGGATTTCTCTCAGTGGAAGCTTAGGCTGTTGTTGCGCCTTGATCCTCATGTTGGTGCAGCCTGGTGTGATGGATAGGGAATGGACTTTGGCATTCGAATCCCAGCTCAGCCAAGACTTGCCAAGTCTCCTTAGGCAAGTGACTTCACCTTTCTGAACCTCAGTTTCCTTATCTATAAAATGGGATCAATACTACTTTCACTTTCAGCATGTTCAGAGAGTAAAATTGAAATGAAATAATATAAGTAAAGTGCTTGGCTCATGTTTGCTATTCAGCAAATTTCTATTTGTCTGCCCTTGTTGTGGTATTTGAAATCTGTTATTCGTAAGGAATGGCCCCAGACCTATTAGCACGTGTTTGTTGCTGATTTCTTCCCCATGGAGTGAAGCTGCTCCAGAAATGAACATGGGAAATGAAGAGTAACTATGTGTTTTAGGAAAAAAAATTAAGGAAGGGTTGAACATTGTGGGAATCACGGAGACCTTTAACGACTAATTGCTAATTTTAAAAAGGCCATGCAGACATTTATGGATGTTTAGATTTTCTAAATGTCAGTGGGGTCCAGAAATGTGCCCTGGCGCCTCTAGAGAAAAGACGAGCTACCTAGCCAAAGCCTCCAAGACCACTTCTGGTAGGCGTGGAGGTTTTCTGGGATGGGAAACAGGCCAACCTGAGACCAGTTCTCCCAGGAGATAAGAGAAGGGGCTTCGGAAACCAGTGTCTGGCAGGACTAGGTGTAACCTGGAAAGATCCTGCCAAGTCCAGGGGGAAGTCTGCCCACACACAAACAATGGATGCCGCAGGCAGGAAGCTTCCTGGAAGCTATGGGGAGGAGGAATGGTGAGTGTATTTTTGGAGCAGTCCAGAAAAGAAAGGGAAGAGACACTTTCCAGCCCTTTTTTCATGAAGTTGCCAGCCCCCACCCATGCTCACTCATCCAAGGGCCCCCTACTCTGGAAAGAGGGTGGTAGGAAGGCACAGGTGGGGAAGCCTTGGGGTCCTGAGTGGCTGTGTCCGTGGACTCAGTGGGGAACATGCAGCACCCCAGTTCCCAGAGCAGAATCCCTGAACCCTGGGAGCCACACAGGGTCTTTCAACCAGGGGAACCGCTCAGAGCAGTGAACTCAGGGGCAGCTCTGTGGGGAGCACCCAGCTGTGTGTGAATGCGTGTGAAATGCGTGTGCTAAGGAGCCCTGGAGGGGGGTGAAGGGCACGTCCTGCGAAGGCGGTGGGAGTGTGTTTGCGGGGTAAGTGTGTGGGTGTGTGACGGTGGTGTTTCTGTGTGTCGGAAGCTGAGTGTGTGAGGGTGTGCGTGGATGTCGAGGGGAGGCAGACGTGGAGATGTGGGGGGGTATGTAGCACTGGGGTGGGAGGTGTGTGAGAGGAAAGTGTGGGGGGCTGGGGAGGTGGGGTGCACGTGAGGGGGCAGCGTGTGGGGCGTGGGTTATGGAGGGTGGGGGTGCACGTGAGGGGAGTGGAGGTGGTGGGGGGGTGGGCATCTGTGAGGGGCGAGGAGAACGAGCGTGTGTGCTGTGGGGGGTGACTATGTGGCCAGTCCAGGAGAGAGTTGCACAACCTGGCCGATGGATCTATTTAACCTGAAAAGGAAGAGAAAACGAACAAATAATATGTGTGTTGTTAATTTAACTGAGAAAACATAAGCCCTGAACAGATGAGCAGAACAAAACTTAATGAGATTTGACGCGGAACATTTTTTAAACGTGCAGCGTAGGAAAGAATACAAACAAACATGGGGAAATGGTAGAAAACACTAAGCCGTGGTACTGAACTCCAGGGGAAGGCCAGGGAAAGAGTGAGGGCTGGAGGCTGGCAGAACTCCGTGGCGTTGGCGTGGCAGCCACTCCGAAGGCCTGAGCAGTGATATGAAAGAAGTTGACTCCGTCAGGCCCTTTTGACATCTGTTCTGTGGGCAGGTCACACCCCCCTTTGGCCAGCCTGGACCCCTTGTTCTCCTGGGTCTCCAGCCCAGGCCTGCTGGGGACCTGAGTGTGGCTCCCCCTTCCACATCAGCCCTTCAGGCATGTCTAGTGTCTCCCTTGCTTGGGAATGAGGCTGGCATGGCAGGCCTGCTTGGGCCAGGAGATCCAGGGGGCAGGCTGCATCCTGCTCCTCCAGGGACAGTGCGGCTCCGGGAAGGCTGCAGACCACGTGTCAGGGCCCACCTATGGCAGGAGCAGTCTCCTTGGGAGTGAGCATTTGGGGCGGAAAGGAAGGCTGGTCAGTATTCCAGTGGCTCTGGGCACCCTGGAAACACTGTTGAGGAGTGAGGGATAGCCCCACAGAATCAGGGTGCCAGCCTCTGTCCCTCTGAGGATGTGATTTGAAGAAACCACTGATCTTCCCTGCAAGAGAGGCCTTGGGCTCCCCGAGGCTGCTGGCTGTGTGCCCAGATACCTCCTGTGGCTCTAAGGCTTGAAAGGGTAACCACTGGCACATTTGGACAGTGTGCTCCCACCAGAAGGTAGGAGACTGACGGGGCAGCTTCTTTGTCTCAGGAACAAAAGGACTTTTCAGAATTCAGAGCTTGGATTGGCTGTAGTTAGAGAGGATGTGAGGCTCAGAAATCCAAAGGGAGGAAAGAGCAGAGAAAAGTCAGCTCAACAGAGGACTAAGCCATAAACCGGGACCTCAGTGGTCACCTAAGGATGCTCGCTGGTGCTCTAGAATGTTCTGGAGAGCCCCTTCCTGGCCCCTTTCTGGCCCAGGGCTGGAGTGAGGAGAGGTCTGAGTAGCACAGCTCCGCACACCCCCACCCCAGCCCCCACCTGATGGCAAAGCTCTGCGTTTGTCTGTTTCATACCTTGTGCTTTTCCAGAACCATTGGTTGCAGAAAGATTTGATGGCTGAAGTGTTTGAAAACCATGGGACCAGACCAGTGGTCAACATTTTACATAAAGGGCGAGGTAGTGAATATTTCTGGCTTTCAGACCATACGATCTCTGTGGGAACTATTCAACTCTGCTGCAGTAGCACAGAAGTTCCATTACCAATAGATAAGCGAGTGAATGTGGCTGTGCTCCCATAAAATTTATTGACAGCAACAGGCTGGGAGCTGAATTTAGCCCACAGATTGTGGTTCGCCAACCCTGGACTAGACAGTGCTCATGACCTCTGCCGGGCCCACGGGCCCCTCCTTTTCTCCCAGTCTTCTCTCTCTTTTCTTAGATTTCCCTGAATTCTGCCTTCCTATACTCTACTCTGTGTGGGTTCCCGGTCTGCCTTCTAGAGCCACCCAGAACCAGCCTGTCAGGCCATGGCTGCAGAAATGCCATCACAGGACCCCAGAGTCTTCGCTTCACTTCCTGTACTCTGCCTCCCTCCTGAAATGAGTCTTCAGGCCCTTTGGGGGCCCCAGCTGCCTGGCCGAGCGTGGTGCCCTCAGGGCGGTCTCCCTGGGAAGAAGACGGAGGGAGGCTCCTCTCTGGATCTGAGGGTCCTCATCAATGCAGGTTGAATTGTGAATTTGTGGTCAAAACACCAGAAATTTGTCCTCAAAAATTTTTTAAAGCTGGATCTCATCCTTCCAACTGCCGACTAGCTGAATTCTTTGAAATTATAGTAGAGCTTCATGTTTTATCCCATAGGACTCATTCTCGTTGGCTGGAGCCTCTCCTTATAACCTTGGGTCTAATTTTGAATTTTCAGCCTTTGGACTGTCTAATCAGCCATTCCTCCCAGCTTCGTGTCATTCATGTCATTCACAAATTCGTAAGCAGTTTCCCTGCTTTCACCCCCATGACAACAGTATCGAGTGGTACACTTAAGGCAGCCTTCTTCCCGGGTGACGCTGGCCCATCAGCACTCGAGCGGGACATGCTTTGACCCAGTTCTCCCCTTGAGGACTCTCCAGCTATGTGTCCCCATCTTGTGCAGCAGGACATCAGTGGCAGGCTTTGTCAAAAGGCCTCTTCCAACCAATTAACACCGTGTTACGGTTTCCTGCTGGTTTAGGAGCCCCATTAACAATGAGGTTGGTTTGGCATGACTGGTTTCTGATGAACTCATGTTGGCTCAGCTAACAGCTTTTTTTTCCTTCAAAGAGCTCCTCATCAGCCTACTGAGTAAGTCTATGGACAACACATTCTGCCTCATATCCAATGGGGGTGTGCTAATTAAGCTCACATCTCTTCGAATATTAAAATTAAATGGCTCTGAGCTGCATCTTGCTCCCTCAGGTATGTATGTCTTCCTTCCATCCACTGAAGAACCAGCTTTGATGATGAGCCAAGCCAGGTGCTGCTCAGAGTGCTGGGGCATGTGAAGGGCGAGGGGGGGGCGTGGCCAGTACAGGAGAAAGCCCCTGGCCAGCAGTGTTACACCCAGCCTTGCTGGGCACACTTGGTGAGCCTGCCCTCTCATGTCCCACTCACTCACAGCTCAGCTTCCTCCATACAGGTAGGCATTTGCCCCAGGGCCCTTCTGGTGCCAGGGTGGCAGTGTGGGAAGGGATGTCAAGCCTCAGCCTCAGAACCAGTCTTGGAAACCCAGTCCTGAGCACAGGGAAGAGGAATTATTCCTTCCTTCCTCTCCCCGGAGCTCATTCTGCCCCTGCATGGATATAAACCTGTTGGAGCACACCCTCTTGACCCTCGACTACTCTATCATAATCCATCCATTGCTGGTGATCAGCAACTATCTCACCGGTCTCTAGTTTCTGGACCAAGTCCCCAAATTCTTAAGAGCCTGGGCAACATTGTCTATCTCCAAGCTTATTCATGTGAGTTTCTCGCAGTTATTCGTCTCTTGGATGAACATTGATCTTATTGTATGATCGCTACGTCCCAGGTTACAATATCCTCATTATTTTTAATTCTCATAAGAATATTGCAAGGTAGGTATTATTACATCTATTTTGGAAATGAGGCCACGGAGGTTCAGAGAGGCCCCTGACTAGTGAGCAGAACCAAGATTGAACCTGTCTGGCTTCAAGGTGTGAATTTCTTCCATTGCCCCATGATGTACCCCAGACCATCAGCCCCAACTCTCTTTCTTTCTGCTGGGGCAAAAGATTATGTTTTCCTGTTTCCCAAGATGAAACTCAGAATGCATTTGCCCACAGAAATCATTTTATAAATGGAGGCTTAGTTTAGTTGGAATAGAGCACATATTATTATAGGAGCATTATGGATTAACCAGGCTTTGTGGATTCCACTGAGAACCCAATCATTTCTGATTTGCAAACAACTCAATTTACAAATGACTTTGAGATCTCAAGTCACAAGTGAATTTGGGACAGCCTGTTCCAGGCCTGCCAGTGGGTGTAGCCGAATTTAGGAGGATGAAGAAATAAGTCCTTCAGAGTGGAACGTTCTGAATGAGGTTCCAGGACTTGTGCTGATAGCTCAAAGGCTTGGCACCTTGGATGTTCCAGAAAGTTCTCTGGAAGCACCCCTGTCTTTCCCTGCTTTTCTCTTATGGATTGCCTCTGAGATTTGAGGCTTGGTAACCTCTTCCCCATTGGACCCTACTCCCCCACAAGCTCCCGGATGACAGCCCTGTCCTCTTCTGAGCAGGGAAGGAGTGGGTGGCTCTCAAGAGTCATGACTTGAAGGAGAGAGAACTCACTGCCGTCCTCTTTCCTGGCAGAATTCTCCTCTCTTTGCTCTACGGAATGACCAGCCAAAGGAAAGTCCCTCTTGCCATGGCCTTCTCATGTTGCTTGATCCTTCTAGGATCCTCTTTCTGCCACAGCTCCAGACCTTTGTGCAGAGACCTCTTATCACACTCTCAACAGCCTTCCAGCCGGCCTCAGCCGGGCCACCCTGAGGGGTGGGAAGGAGCCCTGGAATGTGTGGCCTTGAGCAACCGAATGGCCAGACCTTGGTCTGCCCCAGGTCTGCGCCACCTCTGTGTGCCACTCTAGGGGAGTAGACCTTCCTGACAGAGTAGCTTACATTTCCAAACCAGCCGAGGGGCCCAGAAATCAGAACTGAAATTCTGCGTATTTAAATTGTGGGATGAGTCAGAGGGTTGACTCACGTGCCAGTGGGGTGGGGCTGGGGGAGCTGAAGGAGGGGAGAGGTCCCGGCCTGTTTCTAGTTAGCATTTCACAGCCCTGTGAAAACTGGCAAAGCCAGGCCTCTGGTGTCCTGTGGGGAAAAGAATGTACTCTGATGAACTTGAGCCTTCCAGAAGTCTGCCTCGGGGAAGATGAGAAACAGACTGACATCCGGCTAACGCATAGGTGCCCCTCCTTCCCCCAGACCCCTCAAGATGGAGGCCGGCGGCTGCGGGTGGGCAGGCGGCCTCCAGAGGCTGTGGGGAGCAAAGGCGGGCGTTTCTCTGACCTTACCACAGGATTTGACACGGTGGGAGGGCTGGAGCCAGCAGCCTCTGAGGAGGAAGCCGGTGAACTTCCATAAGTTAAAGGGAGAGTAGCCAGGTCTGGGGCCTTGGCTAGAGTGCCCGAGAAATGATGAGAAGTTGCTGCTTCTTCCATCACATGGACCCCAGCGCCTGACAAAATTGGGGTCCCTGCTCCAAGGAGGAGAGTGGTGGAGGGGAGCAAAGAAAGCCAAACCCCCAGTTCTGTCTGCCGGGGCTGTCTAATGTCAATGTCCCTAGATCGCAGGCTGCCCACGGGATGGGCTGGATGCAAGGTCTTTTCTTCCCATTCCTCCTGCCCCTTGGATTCACCTATCCCTGTGCTCTTAATGTCAAGAGAAGAGCCTGATATTCTACATTCTAGAAGACTCTACGCTCACCAGAGTGAGCTGGCCAGGGCCACCTACGGCCAGGGGTTCCCAGGCTTGAGTTTTGGAGAAGCCTGAACCATGTCTGACTCTGACATGAACACCTGTCCCCACGCAAGGCCAGGGAGTGGCGGGTCCTGTTCACCGCCCTACCCTCCGCCTTGCCCTGCGCTTCCTGGCTGCCTTCGGGAACTTCTCTGAGGGCAGCGCCCTCTAGGATTGCCTTTAACTGCTGTTCCCTTTTTACACGTGTTAGAGCTTGATCCAGAATGGGTTTGGCATGAGGAAAAGAGAGTTTGTTGGGAGACCTTGAATCAATTTGGAAAGCAGAAACTCAGTAGACGTGAATATAATTGGGGCCAATGGATTATTTTTTAAATACATATTTTTGATAAAGGCAGTTTCTGACATGTAATTGGACATTCTTAACATTGGCGGTAACAGTTAAACAATCTCCAGAAAGTTTTGCCTCCGGGACTCTTTGCAAGGTGAAACTGCACAAGGATTTCTGTGGCACTGGTATTCCAACGCAACGGGCCCTATGAACACTTAGCAAGCCAGTCAACAGTTTCACAGTCTTTGATGATCATTAAATGTCCCACGAAAAAGGATTTTGCCAGCCAAGTCAGCATCAGCATTCTAATAAATGTGAATTTAGTAGAATGAGAATCAGCAAAATCAGGAACTTTCACTCGTAAAAGAAACACATATTCTCTGGCCCTTGTTTCCCCAGGGATGTTTCTCGTGCCCCTGCTCTCCTCCGGCAGCCTGGCCCGTGCGACTTACACGCGTACCCTCTGGCTGTGCGTTGGCCGGCACTCCCTGCCGCTCCAGCCTCTCTCCAGCAGCCTCTTCTCTTCCCCCACCTCAGCAGCTCAGACGGGCTCAGCTCCCCGCCTGACCCGTGGGCCTTGAAAACTGCTCTTAACCCCTCCAGCGTGTTACTGCACTGCCCCTCAGGAGCTTCCTCCTTCTGGGATTTCTTTAGGATACACTCCAGGTCCCTTCCCAGGACACGCAAGCCCTGCAGGAGCGGCCAGTCCTCACCCTGCCTGTATTTGTGCGCACACTGAACTTCACTTTGCCCTGTGGAGTGTGCCGCCCCCACCTCCGAGCCCCCCCACGTGCTGTGTCTGTCTTCCTCAGCTGCCCCCTCCCCACCCTCACCTTCTGTCTCCCCTGTCGGTTCTTCTCAGTTCGGGCCACTTTCTCCAGAAATCGTTTCCAGAACCCTCTCCCCACAACGCTGGGTTTGGTGCCTCTTTCATGTGCTCCCTGGCACCCTCTCCTAGCATGGCGCGTACCAGGCAATAGTTTTCTAAATTGTAAAACATGCATGACATAAAATTTACTATTTAACCATTTTTAAGTGTATAGATCAGTGGCGTTAAGTACATCCACATCTTGTGCAACCGTCACCGTCATCCGTCTCCAGAACATTTTCATCTTCCCAAGCCGAAAGTCCACACCCATTAAACACTGACTTCATTCCCTTTCCCTCCAGCCCCTGGCAACCAGCATGCTACTTTTTGTTTCTGTGAATTTGACTACTGTAGATAACTCGTGTCAATGAAATCATACACTGCTTGTCTTTTTGCATCTGGCTTATTCCACTAGCATAATGTCCTCAAAGCTCATCTGTGTTGTAGCATGCGTCAGAATTCTCTTCCTTTTTAAGGCTGAATAATATTCCATTGTATATGCCACATTTTGTTTATCTGCTCATCTGTTGATGGATATTTGGTTTGTTTCAACTTTTTGACTATCACAAATAATCATGTTGTGAATATGACAGTACAAATATTTGTTCAAGTCTTTGCTTTCAGTTATTTTGGGTAAATATCCAGAAGTGAATTACTGGATCATATGTCAATTCTATTTTTAATTTTTTGAGGAACCACCATTCTGTTTCCACAGTGGCCGCTCTGTTTAACATTCCCACCGGCAGTGCACAGGGGACCCAGTTTATCCACACCCTTGCCAACACTGTTGTTTTCTGTTTTTTTGACAGTAGCCATTTTGATGGATATGAAGTGGTATCTCCTTGTGGTTTTGATTTGAGTGAGCAATATTGTTGCTTTTTCAGTGATCTATGAATGGACAGCCACTCGGGCCTGGGCATGGTCCTTCAGTGGCTGAACAGAGGCCAATTTTTTTCACCTCTTTCCTAGTGTTGCCATTTGCTTTCAGCCATGCTTGCATATAACTGTCTCCTGGCCCTCCCACCCCATGGCCTGCGAGATGGGACACCACAGAGAGCCACTGTCCCAGCGAGAGGCATGGCTCAGCCACGCACACTTGCCAGTGACTACACCCATAGTCTTAGGGAACTCAGACTTCATTTGTGCTTCATTTCTTTGTACAAAATGTACCTGAAATTTATTTGAATGTTTGGAAGGAAATACTCATTTGAAAACTTAGCAGCAGCCCTTGAATTTATGGACTCAAAGTATATGCTCGCCCTTTAGAAACACATCCGTTTGGTCAAAGTTGGCACTGGGAAGCTGCTGGAGAAACACACATGCAGATTTGTTCAAGGGACTGCAGAGCTGCATCCAGTCAGTTGAAAACGCTGGGTCAGGTGGGTTAGGTTAAGTGCCTGCACACTTCCAGGGCCAGGCAGCCAGCTCAGCCCTCGTTCCTGAATATGCCCGTTTGGTCTTGAGAAGAGAACAGGACCGTGGGACCTGCTGATCACTCATTCTAAAGACAAGAGTGGCCTGTGCTGTGGAAACACTCATCCACCTGGGGCAGCAGGTGCTGAGGGCAGCCAGTGATTAGTGAGCCCAACACTCCGCCTGCCTGGCCTAACTGCAGCCTCTCACCTGCTGCTGTGCTTGGCCCCTCCCTAGAATCTTCTGAAATCTTTCAAAGTCAAGGTTACCAACACAGGGAGCCACGGATTCAGGACTAGAACCCGGTCCCAGCCCTTCCAACATCTGATGGCCTCGCCTGCTCACAGCCACCCAGACCTCCCCCAGGGATCCGCATGAGTCTGCCAGCACCACACCCATTTCTGGGTGATGAACATGGGCTGATATAAGGATTCCTGAGTGGGGTGGTGGGGGGGCCAGACAGTCCCTGTGGTCTCTCTCTCGGCAGGAACATTTCACAGTTCTGTGCTTCCAGACTAAAGTGACTGTCTGAGAATGGGACCCAGGCAACATTACTGAGCCACACCAACTTCCTTCAAGAGGACATGCACAGCCACCAGGCCTCCTGGCAGCCTGGCAGGGTCCAACTTCTCATTCCTGGGCCTCTTTTTGGAACTATGCCTTCTAGCTTATTAATGACCCATAGGGGATCTCCCTATCTAGCCATCTTATGGTCTCTGCCCCAAGGGAAACTGAAACTCAGAGAGGTTTAGAAACTTGCTTAAGATCACACAGCTACCTAGGGATAAAACCAATTTTTTGACTCCCTATACTGTGTTTATTTCATCGTATTATCCCAGATTTTAGCAAAACTCCAGGCAACCAGTTCCTTTCCAGGACACCTCCACCTGGGAGGAAGTAGATGTAGGTCCCAGCCACCTCCAGAGGTCAGAGAGTTTGTATGTTTGAATGTGGCTAGGTGTGGAGGAATTCCCCCCAGGCCTTGCTCCTCCATCCCTGCAAAATGTGTATGTGGCCTTTTGAAAGTTGCCTTCAGACTGGACTTCAGTTTGGACTTTGAGTCAGACACATGCAGATTTGATTTCCAGCTCTGCCCCTAACCAGCCGCTTAGGAAGGCTAGTACCCTCTGTGAGCAGCAGTCGACATACATCACAGCCTGGCACAGGGCCTGGCCCCGTCAGTAAACGGAAGTTTAAAAATTCTGGTGTTGGAACTTGGGTCCCTACATGGGAGCTGTAAATCTTAGAAGGCTACTGTTGCGCAGGGGTAAGGGGGTGGTGGGTGGGCAGGGTGGGCAGAGGAACGCAGCCCACGCCTTGCAGGCCTGGAGGCTGGACCAGAAAGAAGGGCAATGGGGTTGGGATGGAGAAACACAAAATAGGAGAGATGTTGTTGAATTTGGATATATTTATTTATGAAAGCTTTTTCAATTTAAAAACTTTGTTGCTCCATTTCAAAAGTATCCCGTGTTCACAATATAATAGAAAAATTAGAAAATACAATGAGGCAAACAAAAAAAGATTGGCATGATCCCATCAATCCCCGAGAGAGCCACCGTCTCCCAGAGGTTTCCTCTGCATGTTCAGTTGGTCCGCATAAGTTTCATAAATTAGGGATCATATTCTTGTCCAAGCTACTAGTTGTTTTTTGAACCTCACAAGATGTTACAGCTGTCTTTCCATGTAAATAAGGCTATATTCTCACCCTAATTCTAAGAAACTGCTTATTATTATAATACTATGTGTTTGGGCCAATTCATTTGAATTGTGCATTGAAAAACAGGATGATGAGCATGGACTGGGAGGAGAAAGGTCCAAAGGGACATTGACCAAAGTCCCTGGCTGCTTGCCTGGGTGCTCCATTCCCTGCCCACAGCTGGGGCCAGATCTGGATGACCTGGACCCAGAGAGATGCCTTGGCTCCCTTGGCTTTTCCTGGGACAGCCCTCCCTGCCTGATGGGGGAGCCTGCTATGCAGCAGTTGTCAAATGTGTCCTGCACAGACACCAGTGTAGCATGCAGGAAATAGTGGGGCGAGACTGGACGAGGCATGTGTCTGGGGAGAGGAGAAAAGACAGTGAGGAGGGCAGACCCCAACCCATGTAAGCCTCACCATCCAGGGTGGCTCTGAGCCCAACAGCACTGGGCAGCGTCCAGTGTGAGGAACAGATCTAGTCTGTGGTGCTCAGTTTTCTTCTCCGTGAGACTTAGGCCCACCTAGCTCGGGGCCATACCCTCTCTGAGAGCACCACAAATGCAAATTAAACTGAATCCCATTAGTGTTAAGTGAATAACCCCATGGAGAGAGATTGGTGATATTGATGGTTTCCATTGACCTGAATAAGGCAAGAAAAAAAAGGATCTCATGGAAAAGAGCCCTCGAGAATCCCCAAGGCCTTGGAGGACTGACAGTGCTGGTTGTCCAATGTGAGCCAAATCAAAAACAGAGGCATGGAAGCAGCAGCCCAGCCTGGCGAGCTCCACGCCCACGGGAGCCACAGTGCCCACAGGCCACATTGGGGATGTCTGGGACTCTCTCAGAAGGCCCTCGAGGTGCAGCCTGGCTACTTTGGGTGCAGCCTCAGCCCCCCAGTCTGTCATATGAGCAGTTGAACTAGAGGGTCTCAAAGTCTCTTTAGCTTCAGAAGTTCCATGATTATTGGCAGCTGCCCAGGTATGGTAAGGCCATGAAATGTCCTTGGCAGTAGGTCCTCCAGTGTGACTTGGCACTGTGCTCATTAAGGAGTGAAGGCTCTGAGAGTCACAACCCAGGAGAGATGCAACCCAGGCTGGAAGGGCCCCCTTCCCTGTGGGGTAGGGTGACCTCTGTCCTGCTGAAAAGAACCTGGGGCGGGCCAGGCACGGTGGCTCACGCCTGTAATCCTAGCACTCTGGGAGGCCGGGGCAGGTGGATCATTTGAGCTCAGGAGTTCGAGACCAGCCTGAGCAAGAGTGAGACCCTGTCTCTACTAAAAATAGAATGAAAGTATATGGACAACTAAAATATATATAGAAAAAATTAGCCGGGCATGGTGGCACATGCCTGTAGTCCCAGCTACTCGGGAGGCTGAGGCAGGAGAGTCGCTTGAGCCCAGGTGTTTGAGGTTGCTGTGAGCTAGGCTGATGCCACGGCACTCTAGCCCAGGCAACATAGTGAGACTCTGTCTCAAAAAAAAAAAAAAAAAGAAAAGAAAATTGTGCCCCTTTTCTGGATTTGCTTCCTAATTTTCATCATTCATATATATATATATATTCTCCTTCCTATCATCATCAAATCAAGGTATGATAAATTTTTTAAAAACCTTTTACCCTTTCC
>CAUYSK010114370.1:0-11443 GCA_963575035.1 Avahi laniger
AATTAATTTCTTTCTATTTTTGGTAGAGACGGGGTCTCGCTCCTGCTCAGGCTGGTCTCGAACTCCTGAGCTCAGAATGATCCGCCCACCTCGGCCTCCCAGAGTGCTAGGATTACAGGCGTGAGCCACCGCGCCCGGCCAGGAGGCAAGCTTTTTAGTATCATAAAGGTGGTGTGGTGTGATGTGGTATGCTCTCTGTTGCCTAGAAGAGAATGAGATTATTATATTTGAATACTTTCTCAGTCTGGCAGAAAATTGAACCACTATTCAGAGATAAGCAAGAACTATTCCTATTTCCTTTGATGAGGAGGGTTTGGCTAGGGAAGCTTATTTATGTTAGCACAGTGGGGAGAACTTGCAATTAGTCTCTTTATGTCCCTCTTGATTTTACCAGATGTACCAGAAACAATACAGAATACGGATTCTTAATTTTAAGCCTTACATACAAAACCAGTGCAAAAAGGTCCACAAGCAAATAAATCCATAATTAAACAATAAATTGGATAAAAAAATTTTAAATGCCATTTTTTGTAGATGAAATGTTACCTACATAAATATTTAAGTGTAACTTAGTTGGAATAAGTAAACTCTGCAATTTTTAGGATATTAAATAATTATAAAATTTTAAAATATCAGATAAAGCAAGATATCATAAAAAATAACTAATTGTAAAATAGATAACAAATTAAATCAATTAGAAAATGTTATTTTAATTTTGTTCAATTTTAAAATAGAAACAACAACAGTAAAAAGTCAGAAGAGAATCTAACAAAAGATAACACATCTATAAATATAATTACAAATGTTTTTGATGGTATCACAGAAAGTTTATTTAGATCAAATGCCACTTTTTAACCTCCTTCTAAATGTATGTTAATGTACTGCATCACTAAAAAAACTGAAAACCACATTTCTCAAATTCCTTTGTAGTTTAGATCCCAGAAGAGATTTAAGCTCTATCAATAAACCAAACTTGGTTTCGAGAGTTGTACCAGTTAAACTTGGGCTTGAATTTGGAACCATGTTTCATTAGGATTTTGGGAGTATGTAAGATATTTATTTTGCTGTTGCATTTCTATCAGACACGGTGTGGCTCTGGAGTCAATAATTCTGGAAAAAGAGCTTTCTGATTTCTGGATAGTAGTGAAACTGATGTTTTCCTGAAGCCAGCATCTGTGGTAACACCTCCCTGATCCAGAAAAAATGGCTGATGTGTGGCAATCATAAAACCAGTGGCTGGGACTGTTAACATTCTCCATGCCAAGTTTCTGATTATGGCAAGGGTAGAAGTTCATTGGCAACTAGGGTATGTGATTTTTGTCCAAGAAGTCATTCCTGGAGATCTAGCCTAAACATTGCTCCTCCAATTCTTTCCACCATTTGTTAGCAATTAAATCATGTTCTGTTTGAAATAGCTGGATGCTTTCTATTGTCTGCAATTTTACTATTAACAAAACAAAGACAGGATTAAACATCCAAATGAAATCACAGTTATGCCTTTATAGAAAAGGTTGGATATTACAAGGATATAGGTGCTTTCTAAAGTATTTGAAAAATTCTCAATTTCCTCCTAAATCTTATGCTGATTCTAAGATTTATGTAGAAGAGTTATCTTAAAAAATAGCAAGATAACATAAAATCATTGTAGTAAAAAATTTGGTATCAACGTAGACAAAAATAAATAAACCATAGTAACATTTAATCAAAAGACTAGAAACTTAGAAATAGGTCCTTGCTTATATTCGGTCATTCAACCAATATACAGTTTTTATGAATATTTAGTTATTCAACAAATATTTTGTTATTAATAAGTTAGAAACTGTTCTTAAGCTGTGAAAACATTAGAGAGCTATTAGGCATGTAGCCTTTGCCAGACCCATAAGGAGATAAAGGAATGGAATGCAAGAAGTGAACTTGCATTCCTTATCCCTCCTGATAAGGACAATGCTTGTCAGGGGTCCCAGAATTTTGTTTGAAATAGTTGTTTGAAAGAAATTTATTATAGTAGCTATTTTGGGAACACTCTATGACATCGATTAGAGCATTAAACAACTGCATTCAAGAAGAGTAAACCAAACAAGGCCTTCAGCACAATTTTAAAACACTGTAATTCCCAATGGATTTTAGGGATTTGGGATTGCTTGTGTTCAGTTACTAGCCAGAAAAAATATTAAGCAATTATGAAAGAATGTAACATCATCCAGAGCCACAAAAATTTCTACACTTTTTCAGATAAAATATCAAGCAATCAGATAAAAATAGGCGTATGCACACAGCAATGTGAACAGCCAAGAGAAAGCAATAAAAATAGAATGAAATTTACAATAAATCCAGTTAATGAAGGTATAAGACACAAAATTTAAGATACCTACATTTTGTATATACAACAATAGAAAAGCGCACATTTCAGAAGAGATTTCAGGGACCTGTAAACTTTTAAATAGAAATTTTAAAAACAAAAATACAATTAAAATGAAAGACTCAAAGGCAGAATTTAGTAGCTGAGACATGAATAGTAAGAGGATTGGTAAAAATGGGAACTAGGAAAGAGGAAATATCCTAAATAAATCTCCAATAGTCAGAAGGATAGAAAACACAGAAAAGCATAGCATGAAGACAGTGGACCAAAGCTGCATTTACAAATAAAATTCTCTAAAATTGATGAAAGGCATCAAATAACTGAGTTAAAAAAAAAAACAACAAAACAGTATATAAAGGACAAATAGTATCAATTTTAAAAGTAATCAGGCACAATGCATTTTTAAAAAGTTAGCAATTAAAGACAAATCTTAAAAGAAACTGAATAAAAGATATGCTTAAAAGAAAAACAAGACTGACAACTATTTTCCTCAAAAGAAGTAATAAAAACCAAGAGATAATAGACAGATATCTTTAAAATGCTGAAAGAAAACACCTTCCAATGATAGAATTGTTTGTCCAGCTAAACTATTATTATGAAATGAGAATGAAATAAAGACATTTTTGGTAAAAGAAATTTGAAAGAATTACTCACCAGCATACCCGTAATAGCAGAATAAAACAATTATTGGAAAGAAACTAAAATGAAATTGCTTGCATACCTTATGATTTAGTACATTGAAAATTCAATAAATCATTCTACATACTATTAAAATTAATAAATCAACTTAGCAGAAGTGTTTTATTTAAGGTCAACATAAAAATTGTATATCTATACAGTGGAAACAAATGAAAAGTAAATGAAGTTTGAGATATTTATTTGCAGTAACATTTAAAACAGCAAATATTTAGGGATTAAAAAAAATAGCCACTATCTCTACAAAGAAAACTATATAACACTTTTGAGCAAAAGAAGAGATTTGAGTAAAATACAACAAAAAAATTGAATTGAAAGATTCAGTATTGAAATAATCTCCATTCTCCCCCAAATAAGCCCAACATCATTTTAACAGATATAGTACTTTTGTTGTGAAAGTCACTGTTCTACATACTTAAAAAAAAAGGGCTTATTTAATTTGCATAACAACACAATGACATAGTTATTATCATTATTTCCATTTTATAATGAGAAACCGGAGGCACAGAGATTTAAAAAGTCTTGCCAATCATATTGAACTAAATAGTATGGTAGGTAATCAAATCAAGACAGTTGATTCCAGAATCTCTACCATTAATTAGTATATCATGTTGTCTATCTAGAGAGAGATGAAAGGTTACAGATATACATATAGGTATAGAAATATTTATAGCATTAGATAGAAATGTATACTGATATATATGAATGTATGTATATATTTACAAATAGTGTATATGTATACATATCATCACATATCTTGGAAATTTGGCTTTAGTAATGCATTTTTATTGATATAAAAATAATAATCTTACAGTGATCAAATCAATTAGGTCTTGACTTCACCATTTTATCTTTGGTCTAATGGAAAGATATATAAACACACACGCATATGTGCACATATGTATATATATTTTTCATATATAAGCATTTCATATTTATATGTCATATATGCACATGTTATATGTGCATACATGCATCTGTATAAGTATTTTCATATATAAATTCATACATATTGTATATACACACATATGTGAGTATGTGCACATGCATATATGCACACTTATATGTGCTATGCATACATGTATATATTTTTCTTGAGACCAGTGATAAAAGATCACTACTAGATTATTATAATTTTTAAATCAATAAAAATGTATTACTAAATTTGCAAGATATTTGGCAACACATTAGTTTTAAAACAATTACCATTTGTGTATAACGAGAAAAAATTATCATAGGACAAATTAAAAATAAATTAATTTATAGTGCCAGAAATATAAATAACAAATGAATATTTGAATTACTTTTCCCCTTGCTTATAATCGATGATTCTCATGAAGGGTTTCTAATACAATATCCTGATAATGTATATTCGAGTTTCGTTTTTATCATTAGAAACTGTAGAATGAACACTCACAGCATGGAAGAAAGTGTGGATCTCAATGTGATGCATGTACAATGATGTGATGCAAAAATACATAATAAAATAGACATGCTTAATGTCTATTTTCAGTAACACTGTGATATTCAGTAACACTTATTTAAGATTCTGACAAATTTGACTAACTTATAAACTTAACTTATAAAACAAAAATTACTCTTTTCCCTAAACATATTTTTGTCTGTGACCACAAACTAAATGAGTCACCGAAAGTACACTGTATCATATATTTGATTCAGTAACTCTGTATTGTAAACTCTGACATGACAGAATGAGTGCCAACACTTTAAAACAAAAAACTGTTCCACACAGGAAATAAGACAAAAAAGCCCAGTTTACCTTTCTTGGGACATATCTTAGCTTTAGTACATTAGTAAATGAATACTATGTGTCTTTGTGTAGTTCAACTAGAAAAACACAAAAAATAATAGTAAAAATTTATGAAAAAGATCACAAGATATATATGGTAAATAATTAAGAAATCATAATCAAATTTTCCATTACTTTCTCTTTATGGTTTTCATCTACCATTACTTTTGTGCTAATAATTCTAAACTTGAGGAGCACACTAATTAGTAAGTTAGATGTACTACTGCAGTCATGTAGACTGCTTTATTTTTTAAAATTATTTCTTTGTACTATTTTCAGAAAATGTGAAAAGAAAAAGACAAAGAGAACCATATGACATTAAACAGTAAGTCACCTTTACAAGTTCCATGATGAAGTAAAAAAAAAAAAAAAAAATACTATTTCCCAAAAGCCTTGCTGTATTTTAGAGAAAGTATTAGCCTCAATGGAAAATTTCTTTATTGATTTATTTTTATTGGAACACACAAAAAAAGTACTTATAAGAAAAGAGAAAAAAAATCTTTTCCATCAAATTAAAAAAGACTGGATTTAACTCTTTCAATTGATTGTACAATTTAGCAACTTTTATTTCAGTAAAAGTATTGATTGGTAGACAATTTGAAAACTGTTTCATTATTTCACAGGCTATTTCTGCTGCTAGTTTTTGTTTAATGGAAATTAAGTGGAAATAGAAAAAAATTTACAATTCAGATTTCAAAATCAAAAACTTTCCAAACATTACAGATTTGATTACAAATTAAACTATGTAGTGATTAATTACAAAGATCTAGGATCAGGCTGACATTGGATTTGACTTGCTACTCTAAAAAGATTTTTGATCCAAGGCCAATTTCTTAACCTGAATTTCTTCACTGACAATCTGACAATGTGGTTACATATCAAGTCATATTTTCAAAGGTGTTTTATGCTTGTTTAGTTTGTTGAGATATTTTTAATTGTATGTTTTATACATAAGAATGCATGTAATATGCTAATAAGCATTGGGCATGGAAATTAGTAAGCATGTCATAAATGTGAGTTATTATTTATAAGTGCTTATTTAGACAAAGTAGGTTCGCGGGTGTATTAATTTCCCAGGGCTGCCATAACAAAATATCACAAACTAGATGTCTTAAAACAACAGAAATTTATTGTCTTACAGTTCCGGAAGCTAAAAATCTAAAATCAAATTGTTGGCAGGGCACTGCTCCCTCTGAAACCTGCAGGGGAGAATCCTTCCCTGCCTCTTGTTAGCTTCTGGTGGTTTGCTAGCAATCCTTGGTGTTCCTTGGGTTGAGCAGCCTTACTTCAGTTTCATTCTCCATTGTGAAATGTACTCTCCTGCTGTGTTTCTGTGTCTTTTCTCCTCTTCTTATAAGAACACAAGCCATGCTGGATTCAGGTCTCACTCAACTGCACTACAACCTCACCTTAATTAACTACATCTGGAGAGACACTATTTCCAAATAAGGTCTCATTCTGAGGTACTGAGTTAGGATTTCGACAAATCTTTTTGGGGTACACCATTCAACCCATAACAGAAGACATTATGAGCATCACATTGTTTAAAAATATTTTGAAAGTAAATAACAGGCTTTTGGGGATCAATTCATAGAAATAAACTAAAGATTTTGATGAAACTTTGACAAAGGAACATTAAATTACATACCCGAAGGTGTCTGATTAATAAACTGAGAAATAATAACTTGATTTTCTGAATTTGTAATCTACCCAGGCACTCACCAACAGTAACAAACAGAATAGTCAGCTACACTTCATCCAGTTGACTTCTATATTTTTCAATCATTTAATTTATCAATTGTGTTGTTCAGGCTAATGAACCTTTAGTTTGTATTTTAAATTAAGTATGCTTAGGAACCTCAAAAGCTCTTAGAAATTATTTATTATGCTTTAGATCAGACCTCAAATGTTAAAAAAAAATTGAATCTTAGTTTTCTTACTTTGAAGAGTTAGGAAGTTTCCAGAAAAATTACATTAATACATAGGAAAACTCAATAGGAACTATTCAAGAGAATTTGAACAATGAACATATTGATTATTTACATATAGTTTTATATATGATATGCTTAAATAACTTATATTTGTTTTATAGTATACATTTCATTCACTAATTTGTATTCATATATAATCATTTATATTTCAACTTCCTGTTTGTTATATAACAAGATGGAGCTATAATTCATATACCATGCAATCCACTCATTTAAAGTACACAATTCAATGGTTTTTAGTACTTTCACAGAATTGTATAACAACCACTCAAGTTTAGAACATTTAAATCACCACATGAAAAAAAATCAGTATCTACAAGCAGTTACTCTTCATTTTCCCCCAACTTTTCCATTCCTAGGCAAAAAGTAATCTATTTCAGGTCTCTATAGACTTGCCTATTCTGGGCATTCTATATAAATGGAATCATGTAATATATAATCTTTTGAAACTGGCTTCCTTCACTTATACTATTTTCAAGGTTTATCCTTGTTGTAGTATATATGTATCAATATGTCATTTTTTATGGCTGAATAATATTCTGCTATATAGATCGACCACACCTTTAAAATCCATTCAGCAGTTGATGGATACTTTGTCTCTTTCCATTTTCCATAATAAAACATGGTGCTATGAAAAATTTTTGTGTGGCCATATTTTCATTTCCCTTGGGTATATACCTTGGATTAGAACTTATGGGTCATTGGGTAATTCTATGTTTAACTTGCTGAGGAATTTCTGGATTATTTTCCAAAGCAACTACGCCATTTATGTTTCCACAAGCATATGTGACAGTTGAGCTTTCTCCACATTCCTGATAAAACTTATCTGTCTTTTTTATTATAAACAGCCTTGTGTGTGAAATAGCATCTTTTCCTGTTTTTTACTTGCATTTCCCTGATGACTGATGATGTTGAGAATTATTTCATGTGTTTATATTTGATTAATATTTTTGTTTAGAGAAATGTCTGTTTTCTTTGACCATTTTAATTTGCTTGTTTTATTATTGATTTGTACTTATTCTTTATAAAGTCTAGATATAAGTCTCATAAGATACATGGTTTTTAAATATTTATGTATCTGTGGGCTGTGTTTTCACTTTCTTGATGGTATTTTTTGTTTTCATTTTGATGGTGTACAGTTTATATTTTGTTTTTCTTTTTCACTTGTGCCATTGGTGTCATATCCAGATAGGCTTTGCCTAACCCAAGGTTACCACAATTTACTTCTGTATTTTCTCCCAATGTTTTATAGTTTTCACTCTTAGATGTAAGTTTATAATCTGTTTTGAGTTAATTTTTGTGTATGGTATAAAGAATAGGTCTGTTAGGGATTGAGTTCTGTCCCTCAAAAAGCTATATTGAAGTCCTAATTACAAGTATGTAAGAATGCAGTCTTGTTTGGAATAGGGTCATTGCAGATGCAATTAGTTAGTCCAATAGACTGGAGTTCTTACAAGACAAAGAAAATCTCATGTGAAGCCAGAGACATACAGAAAGGATGCCATGTGATGTAGAGAGATAGAATAATGTAATTCGGGTGGAAGCCAGAGAATTCCAAAGTTTCTCTATCATCACCAGAAGCTAAGAAGGGGCAAGAAATAATTTAATTCATAGTCTCAGAAGAAGCATGACTGTGCTAACACCTGATTTCAGATTTCTTGCTTCCAGAATTGTTACAGAACACATTTATGCTGTTTTAAACTGAACAGTTTGTGGTACTTTGTTAAAGCAGCCATAGACAACTAATACAGATGTCGGTATTGGAATTGAAGTGCTGCTGTAACAAATATCGAAAATGTGGAAGTGGATTTGTATCTGGATAATGAGAGGAGGCTGGAAGAATTTTGAGGAGCTCTATAGTTAAAGCCTTGAGGAGATTGCTGGTAGAAATAAGGATGTTAAGGATGATTCTGGTTACAACTCAGAAGTAAGGAAGGTTGTAAAGAAAACTTTTATCATCTTAGAGAATACAGGAACGAATTTGCTAGAAATATGGATGTCAACAGGGCTTCTGGAGAAGTCTCAGAGAGAAATGAGGAGCATATTATTAGGAACTGGAAGAAGAACTATTCCTAGTATAAAGTAGTATATAATATGATGAAATTTGGTTTTGGTCATTAGTGATGGAAACTAGAATTTGTAAATCATAATCTTGAATAGTTAGCTGAGGAAATTTCCAAGCAAAGTGTGGAAGACACAGCCTGATTTCTCTTTGCTGCATATAGTAAAATATGAGAGGAAAGAGATAAAGTGAAGAAAGATCTATTAAGTAAAAAAAGGAACCAGAACTATTTATATAGGTGCTCTTCAATTTTCTTCAACAATATTTTAAATTATTGTGTACAAATTTTGTTCTTTTTAGATAAATTTATTACTATTTTGTTATTTTATACTATGTTAATGAAATTCTCTTAATTCCACTTTTTTAATTCCACTTTTTTTACTTTATTATGTTACAATAGATTTTGTCACGTTTAATAAATTTTATTGTTAGAGCAGTTATAGGTTCATGGCAAAAGTGAGAAGACAATGCAGAGATGTCCCATATTTCCTCTATCCCCTACACAAGCATAGCCTCCCCCATTATCAATATTCCCTGCCAGAATGCTACTTTTCTTTTGTTACAGTTGAACCTACATCAACACATACTTATCACCCATACACATGAGTTTTACATGTTGAACTTGTAACCTGAAAAATGGCTGAACTCATGTATTTGTTCTAATAGGATATTTTTTCCAGTAGATTTTTAAAGATTTTTTTTTTTGTAATCTACAAATTTAGGTAATCTGCAAACAAAAATAGTTATGCCTCTTCATTTATTTTTATTTTATCTTCTTTATTTAATTTCATGCCTAATTGCCATGGCTAGAACCTTTGGTGCAATTATGAACAGAACTGACAGCAGCAGACTTTCTTGTCTTATTTCTGATCTTAGAGGAAAAACATTCAACTTTTATCCATTAAGTATGAAACCTGCAGATTTTCCTAGATTTTCTTTAGTACATGAAGAAGTTCCATTCTATTCCTAGTTTGCTGAGTGTTTTTATCATGACAGTGTTAGATTTTGTAATGTTTTTCCTGTAAGTATTAAGATGAGTATGTGTTTTTTTTTCTTTATCCTACTGATATAGTTTATTATTTTATTTCTAGAAGTTAAAACAACTTTGCACTACTGTGTAAATTACACTTGTTGTATAATCCTTGTTATATTTTGCCAGATTCCATTTTAAGAATTATTGTGTATATATTTATAAAAAATATTGGTCTTTAGTTTTCTAATCTTGTCATGTATTTAATTTTGGAAAAAAGTTAATACTGGCTTATAGAATGAGTTGATAAGTTTTTCTTGTACTTTTATTTTTTTAAAGTGTTTGTGAAGCTTTAGTATTAATTCTTAGAATGTTTAGTAGGATTCATTGTGAAGCCATGTGGATGTGTGTTTTTATTTCTGGAAATTAAAAAAAATTAATTGAATCTCTCTATTATAGGTCAATTCATATTTTTATTTTCTCTTAAGTCAATTTCCACAGTGTACATTTTTCTAGAAATTTGGCAGTTTCTCCTATATTATGTTGTTTGTTCATAATATTATCTTATAATCCCTTTCATTCATGGAAGGTTGGCAGTAATGTTCACTTTTTAATGTTTGATTTTATTAATTTTAAGACTTCTCTCATTTTTATTGGTTATTTCAACTAAAGAGATGTCAATTTTGTTGCTCTTTCAAATAAACCACACTTTTAAAAATTTATTTTCTCTATTATTTTTGCTATTATCTATTTTAATTTCTATTCAATTTTTTTTTTACTGTTGTTTAGATAGTTTTCTCTCTCTTTTTTTCCTCTTGTCTTAAGGTACAAGATTAAATTATTTATCTAAAATCTTTATTAATCCTTTCTAAATATAGGGATTTACAGCTTTAAATTTCCTTCTCAGCAGTGATTTGATGTATCCTCCAAGTTTTTAGTGCTGTTTCCAAAATTCCTTTCAAAGTATTTTCTAATTCCCGTTTGTGAATTATCTTTGATTTATTGATTACTTGAGAGTGTTTTTTTTTAGTTTCCAAAAAGTTATGATTTTCTCAAATTTCTGTTATCAATTTATTTCATTTCATCCTAGTAGGAAACCATACTTTATATGATTTCAATCTTTGAATGTTTATTGAAATTTGTGGTATGAACAAATATGTGGTCTATTCTGAAAAATGTCTCGTATGTACTTGAGATAAAACTATATTCTGCTGTGTTTGTGTGGATTATTTATAGTTGTCTGGTAGGCCCAGTTGATTTATAGAGTTATTCAGATCTCTTCTTTTTTTGTTGATCTCCTGTCTCGTTATTCTATCCATTATTGAAAATGTAATATTGTGGTCCCCAACTATTATTTTTCAGTGGCCAATTTCTCCCTTTTAGCTTCTGTCAGGTTTTATTTCATGTGTTTGGGGACTCTGTTGGTAGTTAGATGTATATGTGTTTCTAACCCTGTTTCAATCCTGTGAATTGACCTTTTTACTGTAAAATGTCCCTCTTTATCTCTAAGAGCATTTTATTTTGGTTTTAAAGTCTATTTTGTCTAATGTTAATA